>PVKP010004076.1:0-101476 GCA_004027715.1 Plecturocebus donacophilus
ACATTTCTAAGCACTGTCATGACTATATTTGCCCTTCTCTTAACCTAAAGCTGGTTGGCTGAATTTGATGTTCTTTGTATCTGCAGCACCTGTGTCTGCAGTGCTTATGCAAAATGTTGGAAACAGCCTTTGTAGCAGCTCTGGCCACACAGGGCTGGTAAAGTCTTCCAAGAGATAGTTCGTCTTTGAGGGTGTCAGGGTGTTCATGGACTGGGGCTCAGTCAATTGCCCTTGGTATTTCACTTATTTTTAGGTGTACATGTTTTCCTTTGAATAGTGAATGGTTAAGACAGTCTGAGCCTGGTTATGGAATAGTATAACTCTTGAGGCAAAAATGGGGCAAAATCATTTTAGGGTTAGATCTTTTGAGTGGAAGTATTTCTTTACTTTTCAATATACTGGTTATAATTTTAATTCTTGCAAATTATGTCTTACAACCTAGGGCTCACTCAAACAAGAGAACATGTTAATAATATGTTGCCTCTTCAAACTAATGTTCTAAAAATATTTGCTCAGCATGCATTAAGGAGACAGGTTATACATTCTGCAGGGTGTGGCAGAAAAGAAGAGCTTCTCTTGGCTGTGCTGAACTGTTCTGAGACATTTAATCAGGATCTCAAGTGTGCCTAACACTCTGCAAAATATGCCTGCCCTTTCCTGATCCACCATCCTCAGAATCAGGTAGGGCATTCCTCAGTAACCTGAGCATGAGTCTGGGAAGTCTCTTCTCTTGTTTGCAGGGTCCTATCAAACGAACTCTTCTAACCACTTTTCCCTAGGGGAATTCTGGTAAGTATGATTTCTTCCACTTGTTATATTCTTATTGATGTCTTTGAAAACAGTGACATTTAGTTCCCCTCACAGATTGATGCCAAAGGCTGTCTAACCTTTGATTCAGTTCTGTCAATCACTAAGGTCCTAAAATATATACAAATGGCCAATTTTGATACTATGTCAGGGATTCAAATTACAAGGTAGTATCGTTACATGTAACAAAGGTACAGCCAAGATTAGAAACAAACCTAATAGAGTTCCTGATAAAGTCAGAATGTTCTTATTCATTTAATTTCTTAATGCTTAATTTCAACCTTAGGAATTCTGACAAATTTACCAATTAACTGAGATGAATGTTTTTGAAATCACGTATTTTGATCTAAGGGAAATGCAGGGTAAATTTTCTGCCAATTGTGAGATGAGATGGCTAAGGCTAAGTATATGCAAGAAGATAATGCTTAATTTTTTTTAACTTTTATTTTGGAAAATTTCAAGCACATGGAAAAATAGACAGGATAGTAGAAAGCACCTCTATGGATCTGTCATGTAATTCCAGACATTTTCACATGACTTGTTTTGTTTCAGTGGCACTGTCACCAACCTCCAGTCCCATCAAGATTCAGAAACATCTAGAAAGGCCAGGAAGATAGACTGGTACTAACAAGATGACATGCCATCAACACAAATAGAAAAGTCTCCTTTTGAGCATTTTAAAATGCCTCTTACATTACATTCAGTTGATTTTAAGGACAGAGAACTGGCTTTAAAAGAATTTGTGAGTAAAAGACCTTGAGTGAATGAGCTCAATAGAAAGCAGCTGTGGGAGAGAACTGATAAACAATTGGACCCCATCTAAGACAGGATGAAAAGTGGTTTTGAGATAAAGGGAGGCCTCATGAACTCCTGACTCACAAGCCCCTATCTGAGATAAAATCTTTAATCCTGGATACCACATGATAAGGAAAATGATGTCCAAGCAAACTATTCTGTGGGAGAAAGAGATGGAAAAGGTAAGGAACCTAAAAATCACCTCTCCCACCCAAAGAGCAGATGAAGAAGTTCAGCATGTCTCACTAGGATTAATCCTAAACAATCAAAAACTTGCAGGAAAAGAAAATTGCCTTCAATAACTTGAATAAGTGTTCATGGAAAAGAGACTCGGTTTGCCAAACTAAAGATGTGATTTTTCTGGTGACTCTTTGCAGGCTTCTACTGGTGTAATTTGGTGATGAACTTTAGACTCTCTCCAGTGTCATTTATTTTACCGTAAGTTACATATTAGGCATACTACAAGCCATCTCCCAAATGCTTCCTGTTTCTGACAGATAAACAGATAAAATATAGATTCAAAAATTACAGCCGATAGTGGGTGTGGATATGACAAATGTAAACACTTCTTCTGGTAACTGATGTCATGACTTTGCTAATGTAGGAAGAGAATTATCCTTAATGAAAAAGAGAAGAACTAGATCCTAGGCACATTATTCCACAACTTGAACATTCCAGAGGAGAGGGTAGGTTATCAAGGGAAAGAGAAGCTTCGCTTATAACAACCATGTTACTTCCAGAGCCAGGCTTTAAGCATGGTGGATTTATGTGCTTCATAAATGCTACCTGAACTGACAAAACGCTACCTCAGGGACTTGTCTTAGGGACAAACACTGGGAAGATTCCTAAAACCCAGTACTGTTTCACTCCCATCTTCAATGTCTGGAAGTTTGACCTTGGAACCCATTCCTTTACCTTGTGAATGTTGCTCATGATTAACATGCAAGCAGTTCTAAGACAGTTCATCTCCCAGGCATGAAATGGTCACACAATGTATAAGAGAGATGAGTTCAGAGTCCATCAGCTTTGTGTTTAATTTCCAGCTCTGCCATTTCATATTTGCATATGTCACATTGGACAAACGTCTTCATCTCTCTGCATCTCTTTCATGTGTGTTGAATGTAGGATTTTTATAAGCTCGAACAATAGGAAGCATTCAACTATCATGCATACAGAAGTAATGGCAGCTATAATTGGTGTTATTTCTTATCTGAACATTTTGAGAGGGGTGGAAAGGAAAGAATCTGAGGAAAGCAGATCCCAGAGAGCAGGCCAGGGATGCATGCCATCTAGGAGGAGAGAGAGAAGAAGCTTCTTCAACTTGGTGCTTGGACCACAATAGCCTTTATGGATCTCCTAGCTCTGTAACAGTTCATCCTCCTTGTCCCTCACCCCTTCCTTGTTATCCATCATTTTCCCTGTACCATCATGGGCCCCTCCCCAACCCCATCCCACCACTGTCAAAACATCTTCCCTTTGATCAGCACGTCTCCATACAAACCATTTGGCTATAACTACACTCATGGCATATCTTTCATGCTAAAATTCTGAATAGTCTTTTACATGAGTAATGATTCTTTAACTCATGATGGTTTTATTTATAAGAGATAGAAGGGGCTGGGCATGGTAGCTCACGCCTGTTATCCCAACACTTTGGGAGGCTGAGGTGGGCGGATCACCTGAGGTCAGGAGCTTGAGGCCAGCTTGGCCAACATGGCAAAACCCGTCTCTACTAAAAATACAAAAATTTGTCAGGCATGGTGGTGGGTGTCTGTAATTCCAGCTACTCAGGAGGCTGAGGCCGGAGAATTGCTTGAAACCAGGAGGCAGAGGTTGCAGAGCTGAGATCATGCCACTGCACTCCAGCCTCACAACAAAAGTGAAACTCCATCTCAAAAAAAAAAAAGAGATACATACATTTAACGTCTAACACTTTTTAAAACAGAGAGCACAAAATGTGATTTCTAGACCTTAACACGACGTATACCAACCTAATATTTGGTGAATGATTAGATATATAATAGCTATGAGGTGAAATCAGATTCTTTAGCACAACTTAATGATTTTCAAGTAATTGATGCATTAACTTCAGAAACTATAACTGTTCCTTAGCTTTTGAAAATAGAAGAAAAAATTATAAGGCCTAATTTATTAAAATACAGGAAATCAAAAGAGATTCCACACTGAAATTCTGTATCTGGACTTAGGAAAAGAACATAGTCTGTAGGGAAAGTACCAACTGTTCTTTATTAAAAAAATTCTAAAAACTCTAGGTACATCCAGATCTACCCCTAACAACATCCTTTCCTTCTGAGCTCACTACATCTCCTCATTCTCCAACCTCTGAAAGATCCATTTGCTCAGCCCCTTTGCTACTAGGCTTAGTGTACAAAAATATCAAGGCCAGGGCAAGGCCAGGGGCCAAGCTAACTTCACCACTGACCCGTTTGGGCACGTTGTTCAGTCCCCTGGTGTGCCTGTTACATGTGCTTGTGGGCATTTGGTTAAAGTGATTTTCTTTTCTATAAAATGGGATTTTAATCAGATTCTCCCTCACTGTGTTGTGAAGAGGTTATAATGCGATAAAATGTGGAAAAGAACCTGCTCCAGCGCCTGGTACATGGAGAGCTGCCTCTTGGCATGCTAGGCACAGGCTTGCCTCAGGTCTTTGCTTCACTGATCCTTCTGCCTGGAGTGCTTCTGCTCAACAGATTTCCAAAGCTTGGTCTCTTACCTCCTCCAAGTCTTGACTCCAGCTTCACTCCCTCTGTGAGGCCTTCCCTTGCCACCTCATCTAAAATTACAACACTCCCTATCCAAGGGGGCCTCTCCCCATTTCCTATTTATTTTTCTCCTTGGTTCTTGTCATCCTACAATAAATATACTATTTACTTATATTTTCATATAAGTAAATTATATTTATAAGTTTTATTTTTATATATACTTATATTTACTTATTGTCTATATTTCCCTACTAGAACATACGTTCTTCGAGAGCAGAGAGTTTTGTCCATTCTTGCCTGTTTGACCTCTTGCATATCCCTAGTGTGGGTACCATATAAGCACTCCATAATATTAAGTTGATGCAAAAGTGATCTTAGTTTTTGCCACTAAAAGTAACCATGATTACTTTTGCCCCAACCTAATATTTGGAGAATGAATACATGCAAGCATACATGTAGGCTATAGTAATGCCCTTTCTTATTCAATTTCAGAAACTCAGACATTGTTACCTTTTCCATTCCTATTCGTGAAATAGGTATTAACACACTTCTTCCCCTATACTGAGTAATGAGCTTCTATTGGTGAATTGTGTTCATGTAATATTTAGCAGGACCCTGTTTTCCCATGGACTCTCACCACCCCCTGGGATGTGAACCTCTAACCTTGATGATGTTTGCATTAAGAAGAAGTAAATTCTCCTTCTTGTGTGTGTCTACACATAACAGAGTATGAGCAGGCATTTGTCCATGTGTGCACCTCAGGCAACTGATCCAATGGTGCATTACTATAGCTTCGAGGACAATATGTGTAGATAGGCTAGTACATTGGGATGTCAATTTATTGAGTGAAAGTAAAAACACATGACTTAGGTTCAACTGAGCTTTTGAGCATGGAGAGTCAGTGTGAACAATGTGATGGGATGACATTGTCGGGAGTGGCAGCTGTAAAGCATCAACTGGTCACAAGATAGAGTGTCAGCACTAAAACGTGGTGAGTCACTGAGTCTGTTGTCATATTTCTTATAAATTATAACAAATTTTGAGAGTTTTGCCAGAGCTGGGGTCAGTAATGAATACATTTTCTGAATCACCAAAACACCCATCCCATGAACACATTTTATTTCTTAAAGCATGTCCTGGCACAAAGGAACATAAGAGTATTTATATAGAGGACACTTATTGTGATTTAGATGAACAATTGAAAAGGCAGAAAGAAAATAGTTACTCCGAGGAATATTGGTTAGTCATTAAAAATATGTCTGAAGTACAGATAATTTGGAAAACTTACTGTTAGTTCTCCTCTCCACGAGATGGCACTCATTGTCTTCCTTCTCTTTTATTTAAAGTTTCAATGTATTCATATTTAAGACTGTGATTATACCCATATGTGTTACATATGCACATATATGCATAGTATATATATGTAAATGTGTATATATACATACACATGCATATACATGTGTATATCTTAGACCTTATAACTTACCCAGATCATTCGTATTCTTTTAATCATTCAATCACATTTTTGACAATATTGTCATTTACTTGGAGCCCTTGGGGACATTGGGACAGACAGTATGTAGGTTGCTGTGTTGGCGGGTATAGGGGGAGAGTGGCCATCTTCATCTTCTTCACTCCCACCCCATGCTCTGCTTTGCCAAAGACAAAAATACAAAGTTGCCTTGGAGCCTGGGAATCTACCCACAATAGGCAAGAATAAAGCCAGTAACCACATAAACAGAGAATAAACCAGAATGTAATGGGATGAGCTACTGATAGAAAGACTACCTATCTAGGTTCTTAAGGGATTGCACGGCCTACCAATTTGAAAAGCTGGTAACATTTTAGAAAAAACATTGAGGTTCACTCCCCTCGGGAGAAATCTTGAGCCTGTTAGCATCCAAGGTCTGAGAATAGCTCTTTTCTTTTGTTAGTAAGCTCTAATTTCAATTAAAACAAGATCTCCTTTTCTTGAGTTTCTCTCACCAGCCATTCCAGTCTTGGGCTCTGGTTAGAATGCTCTACCAATAACAGGCTTCAGTGTGGATTTGGAGGCCAGAGGCACAAGTACACTAACTGGAGAATCAACTAGGGCTTTGGATCATTATGCTACAATTCCATTTTTATTACGTTAGCACTAAAGCGGGAAAGATCAGGAACTCAGACTCTGTAGAAAGGCATATCAACTAATCTGTAGGGGAAATGCAAGTTTCTCAACAGCAACAATATCAACACACATTAGCAGACTGGAAATTCAACTCAAATTGACCATGTAAGCATTCAAACCAAGAGGGCACTTGGAAGAGGAAGATGTAAAAGGCCTTTAGAGGACTCACTCATCCAACATGCTTTACACAATAGCAGCCAGTCCCTCCCTCCTTTGCAGGAGTGCCTTCATCTTGAGGCCTCTTCCTCTCCAGAAGGAAGCGCTGCCCTTCCTACTTGCATGCATTAGTTTCCCTATATGTAAATCCCCATAGCTCGTATTTATAAAGCACTTTGTTAATTTCAAAATACATTGACATCTAAGGATCTTCTTTGTTCTTCTCAACCACAGTGGGGAGGAGGTTGACATGTTCATCCTAGTGTTACAGATAAGAATTCTCAATAGGGGAAAAGATTTGTCCAAGGTCACCAACTACGTAGAATCAATGACTAAAACAGAGAACTGGTCCCCAGACCCATAGCCCACACTGCTTTTTACCTGACGACATAGAAAGCCCAAGATTGATATACCACAGGAAATAAAGAGTTGGTTTTCTTCTCTAGTATATACAGGAGTATTGTAAGTCAAAGTTCTCTTCCCAGTGGCTATTTTACACGTGACACTTTCTACTCCTAAATATTGTTTGCTACAGCCTTTTTGAGAATGGAGTCATGACCTCAGAGAAAAGGCATATTATATTCCATTTCTCCTAGTCCCCAAACTGGATTTTCACTACAGCCAGTGCTGGATTCTTTTTTAGTACTGCCTCAGGCATATGAGAAAGAGCTTATTTTCACGACTAGCAAGGGCATCATTCAAAAGACAATTTGAATGTGGCCTTTTATGTATTTTTTTGCAAAGCTGCTATTTGGATAACCTTCAGGGAAATCTTTAAAACACTGAAAATGAAAACCATTAACAATGTGGTAGACACAAATATATAGAGCAGCTGATAATACTGAGTGCATGTGCATATTTGTGTGTGTGTGTGTGTGTGTGTGTGTGTGTGTGTGTGTGTATTGAGGGAAATAGATTTGTTCTCTGGGAAATAGCTGATCCAGAAACTGTCATTAATTCATAGGCCAAAAAGCCAACCCCCTATTTTGCAGCCCTTTCCCCATGGACCTAAGGAGTCTAATAATAAAAAGAAAAAAAAAAGAAGTATGAGGTATAAATACTATCATAAAGAAACATTTGCTTTCTTCAAAGATTTTGCTCTGAGCTACCCACGACTGCCTGCGACATGTCAGATCATCAAGAAGTGACTAGCTCTACTCTGAGAAGCTTTCTGTTTCTGCTTGCTACCCAGGCAACTGAAATGTCAGTGTGTACATGTGCACGTGTGCGTATAAATATGTACACATCTCTCACCTTCTCATTCTTCACATGCTGCCTGTCTGTATACATGCATTTATATACATGTATGTGTATGTTTGTGTTACATGTACATTGAGAGGTATTTGTCTAATTTGAATTTTTGCTTCTTTTTATTTTTGAAGACCAATGGAAAAGTGTTTGAAGACAGCAGATTGCATTAAAAAATCGGATTCATGGATTGGCTCTCAGATACTGTGTATGTGTAATTACATCGTATGCATACACAAACCTCTTCTACCCCCTCTGATTAATAGCTGCTTCCTCTTAGGTCCTTTAAAGACATATTCTTGGGCACATTTCTCTGCCAGAATGTAGTGGATTCCATTTTGAAGCTGTGACCCTATTGATTTTGTTCACTGCCAAATTTCACATCATAAAAAAAATAGCTTAATACTGGAGTGATTAACTTTCATGAAGAGCTGACAGAATGGAGTTCTTCAAAACCTAAACTCTGCCAATTTTGATGTCCCTAATTTATTCCAACAACCATTTAAGTCTAAATGCCTCCATTTTAATCACATTAACAGTATATTACAAAGAGACTGAACACCCAGAGGACTCCAGTTGCAAAATGAATTTGGCTCTTCTTTGTCCTCTTTATGTTTGGAATGATCAAATAGCTGCTGGCAAAAACATTCAGCTAGAGCCAGCCCTCTGGTGATTTCCCGTTGACTCCCTCTGCTGCCTTAGCCAGAGGCCTGAAGCTTGGCACTTGCCCAGACATCACAGAGGAAATAAACATACCTATTATCCAAGTAACCACAAAGTTGCCGATCAGACTGTTGCTGGTATTAGGTTTACCTGGACAGCTGCATTTGGGGCTAAAGAGAAGTAGCTTCAATCCACATCAATTCCTACCAACCAGGGAGGCTGCAGCAAAGGCCCTGCGGAAACTATGTGCTCCTGGTACCCCTTCTGGGTCCTACCAGTTGATAATGTATCAGGCCTTCAATGGGGCCAGTGCAGAGATTTGTTTATACCAAGCCTGAGCCACTGCCAGTTTGCCCATTCCTCTGGTACTGTACTCACATAAAGCTGCAGGAAAGCTTAATATTTAATGCAGGTATTTTATTTAAAACCAAGTGCTTCTTTTCTCCAGGGTCTACTTTCTGCCACCAGCCTACATCCTAGGAAATAGAATAAACATTTTTATGCCCTGCACAAGCCAAGCTATTTTCATATTTAGTTTCTCAACAGCCATCAACTGCATATGTGCACAGACTTTGAAAACTCAAATACTTCCTTATTGTTTTGGCAATGTTGCATGGTGGTTATAAGCTAGGGTGTTCCTGTCAGAGAGACTGTGCTAACTTTTCAGCTCTGCCACTCACAGTATAACTTGCAGCAAGTCAATTCTACCCTCTGAGATTGTTTTTTCAATTACTAAGATAGGTAAAAGAACTGTATCAACTTCACACAGTGCTGTTGTGAGAAACAAGTGAGGTAATGCACAAAATTATTTAAGAATCTGGCCTATAGTAAGTGCTAAATTATGTACTTCATATAAGTGCATTATATATATATATATATATATATATATATATATATATATATGCTTAACCAGTGTTATTGAGATATGCATATTACAAATATTTTCACTTATTAATTTCTTGAATTCAAGATTTATTGTTACTCAGTAACAACACAGGAAAAGAGATGAGGAAGCTACAAGTTATTTTGAGCTTGGGATAGGGCTTCTTTAGAGGTTTTTGTTATTACTATTGACATCTATTGGATTAGAAGATGCTAGATTCCAGAATTTCTATTACTCTATGGGCTCAGGGGCCACAACATGCTGGAAGAAAAGCTGGGGATTGTCTTATAGTTGCATTTGTATCCTGAGTCCACTCATTTTCCTTAGATTATGTGATCATTCAAGGTAGCTTAGTGATTACAGGCATTGATGGAGATACAGGATGCCAGCTCCTGGTATCTTCACACTTACGTCCCTCCTATTCTACCCCTGGGTGTTCCGTGTTATCCTTATTCTGGCAATTTCATCTCCTCTGGTCATGAACAATTAAGGATATTTTGAAAAACTTATTTTACAAAGTCCCATATTTCCACTTAAAAATCTTTGAAATAAATGCATTATGAAAACAGAATTAAACACTTCAACACAGGTCACTTTTCTCCTCTTTGTTAAGCCAAAGCAGCATCTTCTAAAGCCAGAGCTCTGTTGACAACTTTGGTCAGTTTCATGACACCTTCTATGCTTAGAGTCCCATGTTGAAAGATGAACTGAATGAGACAGACATGAGGTAATTGTCCTCAATCAGACAATTAAAGTGATGGGAAAACAATATATTTTTTAAAGTTTAACTTTTACTAATGAACACATACTTTTGAGTGATACAGAGATGGCTTTGGCATTGTGAAAGGTGAAATGGAACATTTTTGGTACCTCAAAATAGAGGAAGTATTCAGATTTCTATTCCAGCAGAAAATCTATTTTCCCTGTAGAAATCAGTAATATTCCCTAATATATTTGTTTGTATAAGGACTAATGTTCTGGTTCAATGATTGGAGCTATAATGGGTTCCTTTCTCCCCTAGACAATGGGACCTCCACACAGAGACTCAGACTCAAAGAGAATGGATGAAACACAAGCAACTATTACAGCCAACCCTCAGCCTCCTGAAAGAGAAGAACCCGTAACCAAAGAAGAGAGTAAAGTGTTCGAGTTTCTTACCTCTCCAAGAAAGATTCTGATGTTTACATTTGAGAAGGGAGAGTGGAATTTTTGGGACACTCATGAGTCTTTGAGAAAGCAAAGTCCATTTTTATCTGGCTAGAGAAGGGACAACACTTTTGTCAGAACTCAGTAGTACTCAGAGCAGTAGCCAGTCACTGGATGTGAGACCTGTTGCCTTCTGCTGCACTGGAGTTACAGACACTGGACTTCCTTTTTTGGGGGGACAGAGATGGACATCCTGAGTGTATTAAGTGTAACCAGGCAATCAGAGAACAATCAGCCCAGTCATTCGAAGGGTAACCAGATATCGGGGTCAGGTTGCTGAAAAGCATCAACAGTGTTGGGATATTTCACAGCTGGGGCTCCCTGGGGAAAATATTACTCAGCGATCATCTTTGAAATATAGCTAAAAGCCAGCCATACTTATATCACAAATAGAGCACTGTCTGTATATTATTTTTTAAAGCAACTTCAGCCAGCTATACATCTAAGGCCTATAGGAAATAGTTTGGTAACAGACAGAAAAAATTAATGTAGCATTTTCTTGGAGGATCTTAGGCCCGGGACTGGAAGCCCTGGGGAAATAAAATGTGTCACATGAATAGTATAAAACTACAAACCTCATTATCAAATTTCAGATTCTGAGCATTAACTTTATGATTTTTTTATAGCAATCTCTTTTAGGAAGCCGAGAATATTTGGAGGATTCTATTTCCTGCAGAGTAGCTCAATTAAGCACAAGTAATTTCAGTCTGTGCACAAGAGGACGTGAGTAGTAACTGGTTACCATTTGATGTTAGGATACATAGTTCAGCTCCCTTGGGACAATCTATAATAAAAATGCACCAACACCAAAAACAAATAGAAGGGACTTTTCTCATTTACCCTTTATGACACCATTTCTGTCAAGATGGCATCTTCGTGGACCTGTCTACGCTAAATTTTTAGTGTTTATTTCCTGACCAATGTTCTTCTACACCCAGACCTGGCTATACATTGCTCCTTTCAATTTTTACTTCCATCCGCTTGGCACCAACTCTCTGAGATATTAACTGATCGCTCTCTGTCCTGTCATTCTCTTTGGCTTACGAAGCCTGAGCCGTTTGTGTGCATTTAGAGATATCTTTGGAGGCAGACCTGATAAATCACAAGGCAGTCTGATGATGAAGTACCTTACCATTTACATTTGTATAGAGGAATATCATCCAATTATCTGTAGTGTACTTTTGAAGTACAGCAAGTTGGGTACTGGTTCCTATGTCAGCTTTTGTGTGCAATTCTCTTTTTACTCTTGATCATTCTGGCAGCAAGTACATTTGACATTATATGCACTGCACGCTGTGTCTCTGTGCATTGTGTCTCCAAGTATTTGGAAGAATCTCAAAGTCAATGCTAAAAAAATAAATGTTTTAAACAAGTTTTAACAGAACAAATCCAAAAGTCAGTTACTTAGAGGAAAGGATGCTCACTTATAACCTGCACTTTATGTGCCATTGTATTTTAAAAATACTTATTTGTTGGAGACAGCACAGTGAGGAAGAAAGATCACAGTCCTCAGAGTCAGTAGACATCCGTTTTAATTCTGCCTCTACATAGTTAATGTATAACCTTGAACCAGCAGCAACTATTCTGACCACAGTTCTTCCAACTGTAAAATCAAAGGAGGGCCTTGATGATTTCTTTAACATCTCATACAGTCATTAGACTGTTCTGAGGGAGCTAAACTATGCATCCTACCATCAAATGGTAACCAGTTACTCCTCATGGCCTCCTGTGCATAGGCTGAAATTACTTGTACTTAATTAAGCTACTCTTCAGGAAACAGAGTTTTAAAGCTCTATATTCTGAAGATACTGTTAAGCATTTTCCTTTCATTGAATAACCAGACATAGAAATTCAAAAGATGGGATTTCCAAGTAGTGGTGAGATTTTGTGTCATATCATGGGGTGATCTTGTGAAAGAAGTAGTTTGCTGTCAGTTCACCTCTCTGGACATGCTTGGACAACACACACAACTATTGAAGGCACAAGTGAATAGATTCTGAAGTCATCCAATAGAAGCGAGTTGTTAAGTGGTTATTTTTCAGGCTGGTTTAAATCTATGAAATGCCCATCAAACCACTATAATAAAAGTTTTTAGTATGAATTTGGAGATAAATGTGTGCCAGGGCCATCGTCCAAGTAAAGCATTTAAATGGCCATGTGTGATGGCCAATACAGCATCTAGAATATCAAGTCAGCAATGCCTGTCTACTGGAGAGAAACTAAATAGAGTGGTCTGAGGAGCAAACATAAATAAATGTACCGACTCTGAAGACCTTGGCACAGACAGTACAATAATGAGTTGTTTTGACAAGTCTAAAAAATGTTTCTGTCTCTACTCTTTCATATGATTTGGCAACTATTTTACCTTGTATCAATTTGTTCCTCATTTCCCTTTCAACAAAATTGACCCTCTTGCTTACTTTCAATATATTCTTTTCACAAAGACTATTTCTAGCACCTATACCTTCTTCCTAAATGAGCTACTGCACTTTCTTTCCTGCCCTCTACTATATCTCCCTCTGCTGAAAAGCCAAAACAAAAGGGAAAAATTTCACCAGCTCAGAATAAAATACTGTATTTTCTCATTATGCAAGAAATGAAGGCAAAATGGGGGTGGAGTTCTGTGTGGACACCTGCTTCCCTGTAAAAGAGGAATACTACCAGAGCTCCTTTAGACCTTAAGTCTTTGTGTTGAAGGCTTTGTCTCCAAGCCTGTCTTGTAACTGGAGTGTTAACAATGGCTCCTCCTGCACCTCCAAGTCACTGTGTGTTGACGCACCTCTGCCTACTGCTTCCCATCTCTGACCCTAGACACCTGTTCAGCTACAGGAGACAAGAAGTACTTCCAAGGGAAGACGTTGAATTCAGGCCACAGAATGGTAAGGAAAAGGCCCATATCATTATTGATGCTTCATTCATAGCACACACTTTCATTTCTATTGTTTAAATTCTATGCAGTGTTTTCTGACTAGGGGTTCTGTTCCTTTTCAAGAATTCTCAGGGATCCTTTTTTAAGTTGATCTTCAGGAAAAGAGCACATTACCTTCACCAGATTCTTTACAGGTATAGAGTAGTGTTTGAATAAAAACATGTGTCTTCTCAGACAAAACGTATCCTTCCTGTGGCTTGCACGGCAGGGAGCCATGTCCCTCTCTGCTTTTCCCTCTCCCCTGGAGGGTCATCTTTCTTATGTGGAAATCATGATTTTTGAGAAGTTGAAGCTGAGTTGAACTGTTTTCCCCTGATTCTTATCAAGGCTTAAATTATACTAAAGGAGCCACCATTTGAAAAGGTCTACTCAACACATTTCTTTCAGTGTCATAGTTTTAACACTTGTGATGTGTCCCAATCCAAATCCTACGTTTTATAAATATTAAAAATAAGGCCTAAAGGTATAGTGACTTATCCAAGTTTACAGAGCTAATTTGTGGAGGACGGTAGAGAGCAGCCCAGGTTTTCTGATTTTACATTCACCACTATGCAAGTGGAAGAATTTTGTTATACTTTCATAAATATATATGTGAAGATCACACATACCCATTGAATATGTTTCCAACAATCTTGATGTTGGGAATTCTTTCATGTTTGGACCAGGATGGTACTTCCTTCAGAGCAGAGTAGTCCACCAAGCCAGGAGGACCTCTTTATCTTCTAGACAGAAAAGAGAGCCGACCTCAGCCCAGCAATCTACTTCATAAAAGGTGCTTACAGTCATGATGTCATTCCATCCTCGCTAACCATAAGAGGTTGATATTATTGACAGTTGTACCTTATAGACAAGGACCCCAAGCTTCCTCCGGAGAAATCTAGCCATTGTTCAAGTCACATGACTTTGCATTCAGATAGACCTTGTTCTATCTTGTGATCCATCTGAAGTGCATTCTAAACTAGGGGAAGCGTCCATATTTTCTTAGATGGAATATCCTGAGGGAGAAGAGCTCTAAAGGATGAGAAGAGCAAGGACACAATCTGACATCATGTTGCTGCCCCATGTGGCACACCCAGCCACATATATGTGTTCTCAAATAAGTTTTGATGACAAGGTGCCTTCATAGTTGGTCCCCAAATCCCTAACATTTATGATGATGAATTCTGCATTGTGGTAACACGATAGCTCACACCAGTAATCCCAGCACTTTAGGAGGCTGAGGAGAAGATCACTTGAGGTCAGGAGTTTGAGACCAGCCTGGCTAACATGGCAAAACTCCATCTCTACTGAAAGTACAAAAATTAGCTGGGCATGGTGGCAGGTACCTGTAATCCCAGCCATTTCTGAAATTTCAAATTGGACTTAAGTAAAAACAGGTTTCTTATTATATTCTTTTTGACCAAAACATCTCATAAACAAATATTTCTAATTTCCTCTTGATGAATCATTTAAGGAATGCTCATAAATCATGGCAATGTTTTTTCCTTTAGATGACTTTTATTTATAGTTTTCTGTCTTTAAGAAAATTTTCAATAATTTATAATCACATTTTATAAAGTTGCCTTGCACTGAGAGCTGAGATAAAGATACATATGATTTAGCTTCATAATATTTTATCTCTCTTCACCCATAAGAGGTCTAGTTGCCCAAGAGAGCTGTGCTCTGTATCAGAGGATATTCCAATAATTTCATTGATGTAAACAAAATATATTTTTTTCTAAAATGAAAAAGGAATGTAGCAAAGGCAGTTTTTATTGTACAGATTCATAGTGGTGTACCTCCGTGGTCTGTGCTCATCCTGAGAGGAGGCCTGACGTATGGCTACCTGATTTGAATATAAATGAAAACTCCTATTGCTCCCTAGAACCCCATGCAGAAATATGTTACACACAATGCATGAAGAAAATCAATAGTATATTATTAAAAGGAGCATTCTGACTTTGTGTGGAGCCATGAAAATTAATCCCATCAGCATTAAGTCATGGGCATTAGAGAATCACCTGGGAGAGCCATGGAATGATAGCGACCTACACAGATTAGGAAGAGAGAATGAAACAGGCAGAATAAAGAAAGAAGAGTGCTCTGGCCCAAGCATTGCCCATGTCCCTTCCTGGCTGCCCTTCTTGTGAACACCTGAAGGTTCTGCATCTACGCGCTCCTGGTGCCCAAGCCTGAACACCACCGTCTCTGCTCCAGCCTTCCCTGTCTCCTAAAAGCGTGGCTTCTGAAGGCAACTGCTCTCAACCTTCTGCTGCTTTAGAAAGCAGTCTGTTAAAATGAAGCTTTCTGTAGGGTTCATGACTGATAATAGGATCAAATGATCAATTGCCCCTGATCACATGGGCAGTTCCTGCGAGATGCAACACTGTAGCCCCAAAGTTTTCACCAAACTCCTGATAACTAGGAGAGAGTTTTTGACTGATAGCCTTGTTCATTGTGGGAAAGGATGAAAGCCCTGAAAAACCAGGAGATCTGTTTTAAAGACCTGCCTCTACTGTCAAGTAACTCCCCTCACTCTGGATAAGTCACTTGACCTGCCTGTGCCTTAGTTTTCTCATCTGATAAATGAAGAGGTAAAGGGTGTTTTGTGAGAGCTCAGTAAGATATTGAAAAGGTACTTGCAAAGCAACATCGTTCTTTAAAAATGTAGCTATGACTTCATTTATACATTTGGTGGAACGCACACATACAGAGATGTTGTAGCACAAGGATGTGGGGAAGACAAAAAGGCAGACTTCATTTGTTAATCATTTCCTGAGTGTTTACTGCAAGGTGGGCATTGTTTTATGCACAGGAGGTGTAGGAGCAAACAAGACAGATTGTCAATTATCTACATTACTGCTAGCATTACAGGAGTTTAAAATTATCTTTCATCTCTTGTATATTTATTGTGCATGGCATGAATCAGCCATACTAGTATCTGCATCATACTATTACTTTCAAATACCAATGATAAAAAACGTCAAAAGCAAATCTGACTAAATTAATTTTCTTTTTTTGCATTAATTTCTGTTTCTTTCAAATACCAAGATTCATATATAACTTGCCTTTACCGTTGATCAACATTTGCTAAAGAGGTCAGGAAAATGCAGATGTGCAGGAATTAGGACCTCCTTGCATCATGGGTCTCTCGGCCTTTCCCTTAGCCGGGAGTGGATGCTCTGCACTTGGAGAAGAGGCAAGGGGCCGGGAGGCAGCCTGGAGTTTTGCCGCCTGCTCTGCTGACTCCTCAGCATACTTCAGCCCCAGCCTTGCAAATTCCAAACTGCTGATTCATGCTCATGATGTGAGCCTAATGACCGTGAACACGCTCCTGTTTTTCTTCTTCAGGCACATTTTCTTGGTAACCAGGAGGACGATATGCTAATGCAAGCTGGCAGACTTGGTCTCAAGCTACAAAAATACGCTCTGCCATGTGGAGGGGACAAAGGAGGAAAGAAACTTCAAGGCTACCCTTCTGACTCGGGTTTCCATTTTTGTCGAGAAGGCACACAGTAAGTGCTCAACAAGGAGATTTGGTATTCAGAGGAGACTCATGGTGACCATTAGGATTTTAAACCCCCGTGAGCAGTAATTCTTCTCATTTAAAATCAATGTTCTCTAAGCTTTTTTAGTAACACACTTTATGAGACTCTGCTAGTTTCTCGAGTTGTGTCAGATAGCTCCGGGTAAGCAGGAGATGCTGAATCCAGTGAGGCAGAAAAGTCAGAATTTGCCTTTACTCAAAATCCATCTTGGCCACAACTTGTCTGCATCCTGCCTCTGAGTCATATAGCAAGGGTTCGTTGGAGGTCACCGCAGTGCCTTGGACTACTTTGGAGTTTTACTGTATTGCTGCTGAAATAATTTTTAATCTCTTCTTGTCAGCTGGCTAGATGATACAATAATATTACCCTGTGTTGCCTCACAAGTGATTAAAGAACAAGAGCACAGCAAGTCCTGCTTCCCAGCCCTCTCAGGAAAGCACAGAGGCTTCTGCAGGAAGAACAAGCCTTCTGCAACATACAGATATTCCCAGAAAGACAATTCAGAAAGCAGTTTATTAGTCCCTGTGTTTTCACGGCACTGCTGAGTGGAATGCCAGGGCTGTTGGATCCTGTTTTATTAAGGTTCTTTTCTATCTGGCTCAGACTCACAAATTTTCTGGCCAGAGATTTGGAATTTACTGTAAAGTGAGTCATCCAGTATGAGCCAATGAAAATTCTCCAGGCAAATTCAGTTCAGACTCTGAGCTGTTATTTTTATTCCAACATGGTCTTTTTTTTTTTATTATCTGGGAACTCATCAGTTAGGTGAGTTTGAGTGAGTCTGTGTTAAGATGCTAAAATTAATAAATCAGTCTGGGTAATTTCATGCCAAAAGCCACAACCTTCGGCTGATAAAAAGGAAGATGTTTCGTTTCAATTGGAAAGGTCATAGTCGGCCTGCTAAGCTGATTTTGAAAACGATATGCTGATAAGCATAGGAAAGGGTAAAGAAATTCCTTACGAAGCAGAATGAAAATGAGAGTTTCTTTTTTCATCACACAAGAGTAAGATTCAAATTAAAGTCCTGAAAAAGCGATCACTAAGATACAGAGACTCAAAGGTTGGCTATCATAGACTTAGGTTTTTATAATCTGCTTATAACTAGTCACTGCCTTGATTACTTCCGCACTTAGAACCATCTTGAGACAGTTTTTACCACTTTAAAATAAAAATACTAGAAATGAACATTTTCTTTTATTTTCAGTATTATGGAAAGTCAAATTTTATTTGAGCCTAAACAACTAAATTCCGACGCTGTCTTTTGAAATGCTCCAGAGCCAACAATTTAAGCCATAGAGACTTATTGCTAAAATCATGGTCATCAGATTACCTGTGGAGCTTTTGATGAATAATGGAGCCAGGAGTGAGCAGCCACCACAATCTCTTGAAGTCTGGAGGGCGGCCACTGAGCCGTACAACAGGCAGGGTCTAAAGGCTCATCTCCAAGCCTTTCAGGTGTTCCAAACACCATCTATGAGAAGTCTCCAGAGCCATGGCATCCCAGTGAGAATGGCTCTTGCATTCAGGCTCCAATGAAAGCATCCAGGCGGGAAGCTGAAATGGAGGAAGTTATGTTAGAATGACTACCCCCTTTATACAGATGAGAAAAATGAGTCATAGAGCAAGTCGAACTCCTTCACCTCCCAACCACCAAGGAATTAACTAGAATCCATTTGTCTCTGCCCTTGTGTATTAAGTTAGACATCCATTAGATTTTGCCACTTCTTTCAGGGAAGGGAAGAACAGAAAATTGGATGATCTAGCACAACAGATGAATTCTGAGGGTGAAGAAGAACTCAACAGGAACAATTTTCACTGCCTTGTTATTTGAAGACTGAAGAGTAGACGTGCGTTACAATGAAGAACCAAGAAGCAGTTCCCTTGAAAGAGTAATATTTGACTCAAAGTAACGATTTTGAACAAAATTCTGAAAAGTCAACCCTAACATATATTTCCTTCTAATAAATGACTCCGATAGCAAAGACATGAAATTGTCTGTTCTTCCCCCATATTTCAAGTGGGTGATCAGCAATCGATGATTAGCACCCAAATGGTCAGAATAGCAGCATGTTTCTCACATGCCAAAAAAAAAAAAAAAAAGCCAAGAAAAATATCATGAATTGAGAGCATTTTTGTTGTTGGAATATGTGAAAAGAAAAATAAAGGTGAAGATTAGAAAAATGTGGAAGAGACAGAATTAAGAGAGCACAGGACAGGCCCAGCTTTGTCCTGGGAGCATTGACCCTTCTGACTTTGCCCTCCACAATGGTCACCTGTGACCATCTCTGTCCACCTTCAGTGAATATATTGTTCCCAAAAGGCTCTTATTCCCAGCAGAGTATCACACTGGAACTGTGGTCCAGCTCTGCTCATGAACACAGGACCCCAGTCCAGATTTTAAAAGGAAAACCAAATGCAGAAATGTAACAAATAAAATAGCCTGCTCAATAGGAGTTACTCAAGTTTCACTGGACTACTGACTGAGATGAGGAAAAGAGCAAGTACTTTACTGAGCACTTTATTGAGCAAGTACTATATGACAGATAAAATACCAGGAACTCTATCTGTTTTCTCACTGAATGTCCTTCAGAATCACATGAGATGTGGAACTATCCCCATTGTTCTAGACACTAAGAACCAAGGAAGTTCTGTTACTTTCTCAAGTTTGGGATTTCAGTTCCCCAGCAGGCTTTAATCCTGTATGTTACTTGCATCATTTCCTACTAACAAAGATGTGAGTATAATTTATGCACGTATCGTACTCAAGTATTTCAGGTAGATGCCAATTAATGTCTTTATTTGATATAAAATTATAACAGGTTATCACAGGCAAAATTTTCCATTAATGCATCTGTACTTTTGAGTACAGTGAAATATAGACAAGTAATTCTCAATGAGAGGAATCAGGGAAGAGAAGCACATCAGGATTATGTGGGCGACCTGTTCAAGTACATCTCCTATTCCCATCTCCTCACCAACCCACTTCACATGTGTTAGTCAACGTTATCAACAGAATGTGTCTGATTCATAAAAGTACTGGGTTGGGGAAAAACAACAACAACAACAACAATGTTGTGACCTCGTTTTGTGTATTTTCACAACAATGAATGTTTCTTTTTTTCCTTTTTTTTTTTTTTTTTGAGATGGAGTCTCACTCTCCTGCCCAGGCTGGAGTACAGTGGCATGATCTTGGCTCACTGCAACCTCCAGGTTCAAATGATTCTCCTGCCTCGGCCTCCTGAGTAGCTGGGATTACAGGCGCACACCACCATGCCCAGCTATTTTTGTGTGTTTGTTTTTTGCTTCTTCACTATCCTATCTATTTTAAGTAAAAGAATTTCTAGATTTTTTTTCACATTATTTAGGTTGTCATATGTTTTGATAGTTCATATTCAACTTCTGCCTCCCACAATTTTACAGGTAACCAATACTCTCACAAAAATATAAATGGTTGACATCTTCCATTACTTAACATACTCTGTACATATGCATACACATAGCTTCATTAATGTGCTGACTTCTGATCAGATTTAAACTATAGTAAATTTCTTCATCAGAAAATAAAAATCTCTAAGAACATTACATGAAGTGATTTCAATAGGTCAGGATGCTTTATCATCTATTCACTAATGCTGTCAACATCTAGCAACTGCTGAGTGCCTGCAATATTTCAAGCAGTTGTATTTTACCAGCTAAAGTAGAATCCACTCTTGTTGAGTTAGTCATTTGCTTAGTTGGAGAAACATCCCTCAGAATAAGGATACCCTGAACTCTTCTGAGGGAATTCGGAAATACCAGAGTCATTGTTAGTTTGCCCATGAATGACTCTATGTTTGTTGGAGATAATGCATTCATGTCTTTCAGGTGACACTTTCTAGATGTCAGCAATTATTATAATTATTAATTATTTTGGTCACTATAACTTATCTTGTTATATAGGCTGAAATTTGAGCTTTGAAGAAAATTGGATTGACTAAGCCTTCATGAAAATGTAAGCATACTGAATGGGCCCTGTACACTCTAAATACCTTCATACTGTTTGAAGGAATTTATAGAAAAACTTAAACCTGCAAGTGAATCTGTACTGGTAGCCACTACTAGACTAGTGTACCACCCAGGACACCAGAAAAATTGGAAGGCATGTGAGTCTGAGAAACTTAAGGCCTGCATCCAAATCTCAGTTTGCAAGTTTCAGAACCATAGAAAAATCACCTGATGTCTCTGAGTTCCAGTGACTTCATCTGTAGAGCAGAGAAAATAATGGCTCTGTCCACAATCTCTTTAGACTATTATCACATGATCTAAGGTTTGTAAAAATGTTTCAGTAATTATGAAATGATATTTTAATATAAATTAGTTTTTTTTAAAAGTTCCAGAAACTGTAAAATACTATATTAATAAAGCATTAGTTTTGCTGGACCCTAGAATTTTACCTTTGATTTTAGTCATGTTGAAGTTTATTTAAGATAATTGTTTACTGTAAATACTTGCTCACATAATTTGACCAATATCTTGTCTCTGTTGCTTCTCTGAACCTGTTACTTCATCTGTAAAGTCTATATAACAACCTCTACCTTATTAAAGGCAATGATATATGCAAATCACTTGGTCCAGTTGCTTGCTAAATAGATTCAATTAATAAGAATTTTTTTTTGTTACAAAGTTATCATAGATTTTGTTCTCCCCACTAACCACAGTTACAAATGTTTCTGTGGCTCCAGGACTGTGTTAAAATCTGCTAGTTTTGTAGTCTCCTCTTCATTTTTCTTCTTTTCTCATTTCCTCCCAAAAGCAAAGGATTTACAGTGACCATAATTATCATGATAAATCACTGGCTGTATGATTAACAAGGTAGTGTGACAGTTATTCTTTATGTTAAAGACTCTGTCCCACTGAGACATCTGAACAGCGAGTCTGCTTTAAAAGATGAAGCCAGGGAGGGTTATGTGTGGTCAGACACAGGTTCTTGTCAAGGTGATTCTTGTCAAGGTTATAGCCTCACTTTCATATTTTTATATCCTTGAAGTGAGTGCTTCAAAAATATTATCTGCAGGAACATGGTGATTGGTAACATGAAGACCTATCTAGAAACAAAACACTGCTGCAAAGAATCTAAGCATCATGAATTTTATTCATTTTTAGCATAGAATTTATTGCTCATCCAGGGGTAACCTAATCTGTCATACAAAGTTGTCTTTTTGTTCATTTTAGAAAGTGCCCTGCTGTTATTGTGTGTGTGCCTTTGAAAAAAATTAACAGTTTAAAAGGAAGGGGTCTGATACTCTGTTCTCTTTCTCTGCCTTCTGTCCAAGTTCACTAGATTTGCCCTAAAAATTCCTCTCACAATTTTCCCAATTTCATCCTGTAGACTATATTAATGAGTGTCATATCTTAGCAACAATCATCATTTCATATTAAATTTAGAGTTAAGCTAATGTGGTGGAATGATCTCCATGCCAAAACCTCTTAATTTCTTTTCCAATCCTTCACACAACTGCAGACTAGAACCAAATGCTCAAATATTCTTCTTATATAACTAAAGGGAGGAGAGCATTTCCCTGTCTCTTTATCTTCCATCCTTGTTCTCTAACTCCCTTTTTATTTATAGAACCAGCTGGAATTATACTTTACTGGTGTGCTAAGAGCACATCAGTGATTCTCCAGATGGCTCAAACCAACCCATGAGAGTACACTGCTTTTCACATTTGATCTTAGAATAGCCAATATGTTCCTAGCAAGAACTGACTAAGCAGTTGACCCACGTATTGCAATTAGTATCCTTTTACCTGTTTTCTGATAATAAATACTCATATTCCTTGATATTATCTATCCCTGATGCATCTCTGTATATTTTCCTCTTCAAGCTTTTTCTTTATGTTTAATCTGTGGATCAGTAGGAGGGAAGCATTTAACTTAAAAAATTATTTGATATTTAAGCCAGCTTCTCCTCCTAGCATATGTTACAGCTTCTGAAATGCAGGTCTGAAAATTCATGTTGAGGAATGCAGATATTTATCCTACAAGCATTTCTGAGAAAGTAAAGATATGCCTATAAATGAAGACAAAAGGAAGATGGGGAAGAGAAAGTTGTTATGTTTAAAATGTTCTTCTAAAACTTCTGATCAAATCTTTGCCAGATTGTATAGAACGAAGTTATATAATATCAGTTTGCTTACTGTAACCAAGTGTTCACACCATCAGTGCAAATTTTGCATTTTATTCAGTTTTAATCATCAGAGAAATGCAAATTAAAACCATAATGCAATACCAACTTACCTGAGTGAGAATGTCCATTATTAAAAAGTCAAAAAACAATAGATGTTGACACAGATGTGCTGAATAAGGAAATGCTTATACACTGTTGGCGGAAATCTAAATTAGCACAATTCCTATGGAAAACAGTTTGGAAATTTCTCTAGGAACTAAAAGTAGATCTACCATTTAATTCAGCAATCCCACTACTGGCTATCTACTCAAAAGAAAAGAGGTCGTTATATCAAAAGGACACCCGAATGTTTATATTTATCACAGCACAATTCACAATTGCCAATATATAAAATCAACCTAAGTGTTCATCAAAATATGAGTGAATAAAGAATACCTGGTGTATATATACTATGGAGTACTACTCAGGCATAAAAATAATGAAACCATGTATTTTTCAGCAAGTTAGATGGAACTGGAGACTACGAAAATAACTCAAGAATGGAAAAACAAATACCGCCATGTTCTCACGTAGAAGTGGAAGCTAAGCTATGGATATGTAAAAGCATACAGCATGGCATAATGGACATTGGAAACTCAGAATGGAGGAGAAGAGGGAAGTAAGGGATGAAAACTCACCTGTTGGGTACAATGTACATTATTTGGGTGATGGAAATACTCAAAGCCCAGACTTTACCATGATATAATTCATTCACAAAACCAAAAGCCATTTGCAACCCTAAAGCTATTGAAAAAAATAATTTAAGACATAGACACATAGACACTTGAAGACACTAAGCCTACTAAATTCAGGCATTACTATGAAATTCACAATAATGTCACTGACTAAATTCAAATGTACTTGTTACTCTGTTTAAAAAAAAAAGTAAAAAAAAATAATGAAAAGCAAGAGATCTAAAATGATTCTAAGAACTGTAAATACACTAGCAATGAAAAATGTTCATTAGAAATGATAAGGTATATACATTATATATGTGTGTATGTGTATATGTATGTATTTTATATATTATATATGTATATAATATATAAAATAAAAAGCCAAAGCAGCAATATATGATAAATATATGATAAATGATTCTTATTCTGGTCTAAAACCAACTAGATGCAACAAAAAATGTTTATAGTAAATGAAAATATTCTAAGTTTATTTCAATTATCAAAATATTTGTATTGGGCCAGCTTGAGAGTAAAGATGTAGAACTATTATTAAAATATAGGCAGAATTTAAGAATGGTAGGCTGTTTATATTCATATAAAATGAACCATAAAAGCTTTTCACTGCCTAGTCTCAATGTTCACAGTAATTCTACTACAGCATTTATTCATTCATTCGTTCACCTAACATACCCACTGTGTGTCTGTACTATGCATATTTGTTGAGAGTGAGAGTATAGTAAGAAGCAAAAAATTAAAGAAATCTTAAGGAAATTTTAGCAACCTGCCATTCATGGTGACTCCCTTGGTTTCCCTGCGGATCAGGAAGAGGGTCGTAGCTAATGTAGACAGGAGGCAGGATTCAGATGGCTTTCTTTGCTATACTCTGGAACATGGGTTTTGGAAGATGGATTTTGTTCTTTATCCATAGGTAAATGGGAAAACTGATCATTTTGAACAGATGAGAGTCACATATGATCAAACTTCCTCAGAAACTCACAATGGCAGCAATGTGAAGGGTGTTGTGGGAGGGTGTAAAACTGTAGACCAACATGCATTAGAAGACCATCAGCAGAACAAGATGAGAGATGAGCAAGGCCTAAATCAGGACTAGAGACGTGGAGTTTAAGAACTCAGTGATGTAATTTTCAGGACTTAGTGATGATTAGACAACAGGATTAAAAAAAAAAAAAAAAAAGACACAAGTCTAGTGTGGCTCCTGGCTTTTTGGCATGAACAGTTTGGTGAATTTCTAAAATGAGAATTGCAGAAGGAAAAGTAGGTTTGTGGAAGATGGTGTCAGCTTAGGGCATGGGAAGCATCTGAGATGCATCTCAGTAGTAGACAGTTGAGACAGATAAGTCTTGAGTTCAGGAGAAGCCTGAGCTAGGTAAAAATATTTGTCAGATTTACGAGTCATCTGCATAGGTGACTATTGAAACCCAGAGAGTAATAAGCTTGCCTGGAGACAGCTTGTTAGGAGACGGTTTGCTAGGAAAAAAAATAAAAGCAGACTCCTGGAAAATGTAAACACCTAAGCTATCATTAGAAGAGAAATTAGCAAAGGAGAATTTTAAATAGGAAGGAGGACTACCAGGAGAGAGTCATGATTCAGAAGGGATGGGAAATAAAAACAATTTCAAAATTAAATAAGATGAGGATTGAATGATAACGTTGTCTTTGGCCATAATTATGTCATTGGTAAACTTTGCCAGAGCAAATTAATATGGTAAATTGCAGAGGCTATGACCAGTAAAATTTAATATGCACCAATCTTATCAATGATCATGTCATCAATTCTAAAAATTACATAGAAATAACTTATTCAACAGAATGTTTGTTTTAGAATGAGAAAGTATTTGCATATGCTACATAGAAAATTGATTTAGAAATTATATTTCTAAAAGAAAATTCCTTCCAGTTAAAAGAAACTTCTGATTAAAGTAATTATATTTTGGGAATCTGAGCCCCTACTTTTGGCCTTTGTGGAGCAATTGATACTGGACTAACCCTCCTGTTTTGTATATAGCTAGAAAGCTAGACAAAATTTGTAAAATGATGTTTTCAGACATTGGGAAATGGTCAGCACAAGGCAGTGATCTCTGAAGAAGAGAAACAAAGAAAGATGAGCCCTGTGATCACCCAGGCCTTCTGACAGAAGCAGAAGCAGGAGGAGGAACCTAGGAAAAGCATAAATATCTCACTCATTAGAGCTTGAAGAAGGTGAAGTGTTTGGAGGAGCAGAACAGAACATGGAGAGAAGGGCGTACTCAGAGTAAGAGCTCCAGAAACCTTCACAGGGCTAACCTTGAGTCTTTGGTGGAATAAAGCTGTCCATGACGAGGGACACTTAAGACTGAAATGACTGCCAATGAACTATAAATTCAGCAATCAATGGAGCTTGCACAGAGCTGGACTGCATTCAAGCTCCAACCAACTGAAAGGAAGAGAACTTGATGCACATTCTGAATATTCAGTAGAGATTAGAGAATAGCCATGACTTAGGAGAAGATCTAACCTAACAAAACAATAAAGGATACTGTAGAACAACCCTAATTAAACTTAAACACTGAAAAGATCAAACTGATTCCCAAGCAAGTTGCTTTCTGACCAAAACAAACTTAAAAGAATACAATAAAACCCAGTCAGCAATAAAACATCAAAAATTCCCAGCATCCAGTAAAAATTTATTAGACATGCAGAGACATAGGAAATCATGACCAATAATTACAAGAAAAATCAGTCAATAGAAATAAACCCAGGTAGGCCAGGCGCAGTGGCTTACACCTGTAATACCAGCACTTTAATAGGCTGAGGCAGGCAAATTACTTGAGGTCAGGAGCTTGAGACCAGTCTGGCCAACATGATGAAACTTCATCTCTACCAAAAATATAAAAATTAGCTGCTTATGGTGGTAGGCACCTGTAATTCCAGCTACTTGGGAAGCTGAGGCAGGAGAATTGCTTGAACCTGGGAGGCAGAGGTTGCAGTGAGCCAAAACTGTGCCATTGCACTCCAACCTGGGCGGCAGAGTGAGACTCCATCTCAAAAAAAATTAAAAAGAAATTGACCCAGATATTATGAGTGGATGAATCAACAAGCAAGGTTTTTTAACAGCTATTATAAATATGTTCAAGGATTTGAAGAAAATCTTGAACAAAATAAGAAGAAAATTAAACCTGCACAAAAGAACCAAATTGAATATCTAGAGCTGAAAAATGCAATATTCGAAATTAAAAATTCACTGGATGAGCTTAAAAGCAGATTAGATACCTCAGAAAAAGAGATCACTGAACTTAAAGGCAGAAAATGGACTTTAAAGAGAAATACACTAATTTAGACCGATATGTTCATTACTTTAGTTGAAGTGAGAAAATTCCTTGAAAAACACAAATTGCCAAAGCTGAAGAAAATAGAAAATCCAAATTGCCCTGTATCTATTAAAGAAATTTAACCTTAATTTAAAATCTTCCCCCTACGCACATACTCAAAAATAGGTCTGGATAACTTCACAAAGTTGTATCAAATGTTTAAAGATAAAATAATTCTATTGTACATAATTTTTTCATAAAATAGAAACAGGACACTGCTCAATAATCACAAAATAATAAAAATTATTTCAACAAAGACTCACAAGAGTTGTAAGAGGAAAGACATTTTTTCTGAATATTATGGTCGAGAATAAAGCTATGAAGAATCTGAGAGTTAACTTATAGGTAAAGGGTTTCACTAGGCAGATATATGGAGGAATGAGATGGAATGATATAAAGTAAAAAAGTGAATGTGCATGGAGAATTGGGTACAATTAGACCAGCTCTTCAGATTCATTTCAGAGACTTTTAGGAATAGGTTTAGGCTTGAAAAATAGATAATGTCATAACCATACAACACCTTGCATTCCAAGGAAGGGAGTTTGGATTTTTATTCCAGAAGCAGTTAGAGAGTCAAGGAAAATTTTTGAGCATAGGAGTGGCACAGTCAAATAGAAATTTTGGAATCTTGGCTGGGCGTGGTGGCTCACACCTCTAATCCCAGTGCTTTGGGAGGCCAAGATGGGTGGATCACAAGGTCAGAAGATTGAGACCATCCTGGCCTACATGGTGAAACCCCGTCTCTACTAAAAATACAAAAATTTGCTGGGCGTGGCAGCCCATGCCTGTAATTTCAGCTACTCCAGAGGCTGAGGCAGGAGAATTGCTTGAACCCAGGAGGCAGAAGTTGCAGTGAACCAAGATCATGCCTCTGCACTCCAGCCTGGGCGGAATCTTGATCTGATAAAAGCTATTTGGCTTATAGAGAAGAAAGTTTAGGACAAACAAGACAGGAAAATCCTGCAGTAGCCTGCTGTTCTTTGATAACAGAAAGGAAAATGTAGCACTCAGAGAAAGCCTCAGCATAGATTCAAAGGATATCAGCCCCAAACCTAATCACATTCACATTCTCTGAGTATCCAAGATTTAAAAATGAATCGGCTAGTGCAGGATGTCATTTCTAAGCCCCAAATTAACCTCACATGGGGCGAAATTTTAGCAGCAATACCTTACCTGTGAGAAAATAAATATTACTTCAATTTATGCTGTGTTCTTGATCTGTTAAAGCCAACTAAATATGGCCTGAGAAGGACTCTGTATTTCTATAGTTGAGTCCTTGCGAATGAACTGTAACCTAACTTAATAGACAAAATTAAAAACCTAACTTAGTAGTATGCACCTGTAACAATAGCTGAGTGTTGGCCAATCCCAGCGGCCATACTTCAACCACTCATAGACTGTGGAATGTTCAAACTGTGTTCAAATAAGACAAACGCTGAGCTGTAACTAATGCCACTGTTTCTGTACCTCATTTCTGATTCCTGTATGTCACTTTACCTTTTTTGTCTATAAATTTGTTCTGACCATGAGACACCCCTGGAGTGTCTGTGAATCTGCTATGATTCTGGGGGCTGCCCAATTAGTGAATCATTCATTGCTCAATTAAATTTAAATTTTTCTTGCATCAGATGGTGTCAGAAGTGAGATCCAAAGTGGAGCTTCTAGCGACCCCCAGGAGTGCTGAATGAACATGCAAGATACCTGCAGGATCCACTTGTGTCCATTGATCTCTCAGAGTGGCTGGGGACTGTGGGTGAGCTCCCTTTCAATTTTGGAGCTCAAGACTGGTGTTTTGAGCTCTCCAAATTTCTTTGAGCAAATTTCTGATCCAAACTGAGTTTGAAGTCATGACAGAAACTGGACTAGGTCCAGGAACAGATTTGATCTGGGAATTAACTGGCTTGGATCTGGTTAGAGAGGCCTCTTACATCTGACTGGGTTAGAAAGGAACTGGTAGTAAGCACTAATATTACAGGAGTTATAAAATTTGGCTTTGAAAAGTCACAGGGATTTTTGTGTTCTACCCCTTAATCATTGGCTAAGTTAATCAAGAGAACCTGAGAGTAAAGTCAATATTTTAGGTTAAGATGGTATCCTTAATTCCTGAAAAAATGAGTTCTTTCTGGCTTATACATTAAGCCAGAGGCAGCAAAGTCTTACAGAAACAGCAATATCTTACTAAAGATAACTTACAGTGGAACATTCCAAATGAACAACAACACACTGAAGTACATTTAAAAATGAGGGTTCTTAGTAAAGTACCTTTTGGCTAAGAACGGGTTTGGCTCTATGGGATGTCAACTCTATTCTCTTTGGAATAATCTGCCTTTCACTTTTTGCTGATACCTGTGAGTGACAAGATTAGGCATGTACAGGATTGTGGGACATGGGGAGCATTTTCCTCCCTCCCAAAGAAAGGAAACTTGAGAAACTTGAGAGTTGTTGGGGCTGCTGGATAAGATCCCTTTGCTACTAACAAGCAGCCTCCTGAACTTTTCAGTGTTGTTGAAATGAATGGGTCTTGCTCTGGCCTCCCTGAGCTCTTCACCTTCTGCACCCTGCCACAGGCAATACTTTCCTTTTTCTTCTTTTTCTTCCCTGTGTTTTCTGTTACTCAGGCAACCATCTTGCCCAGAGACTACAAGTTGAAACTGTTAGTTGGATGTTGGATTAAAGATGATGGGGCCCATCTGAGGGCAAATTTAAGCCTTGCCAGTATGATATTGTGTACTAAGCAGAGTGGCTAATGTTTATGTTTTATCACACATATTTTGCTCTGGCCAGAATGAAAAAAGACAATTTTCCTTTTTGATGTGACTTGGCCCCCAGCACAATGGTGTGGCAATCTGTGTCACTAGGGCTACTCAGGGAAAGGGAATCCAGGAGCCTGGCACGCTGGCAAAAGGGTAAGAATTTCTTACCAATCAGATTCCTGGCTTCTCTCTCTCTGTGCAAATGGTTGAATGAATGGTAAAAATCACTGTTTATCTCCATCTTGTTTTATGTCCTTGAGAGCTTGACCCTGTAACCATATGGCAGTACTTTCTCTTGGTCTCTGCCTTCCAAGGAATAGGAATTTTAGGGTTTACGTCATATAGTTACCTCTAAAAATTATCTTGAGTAGTTAAAAGTCTTTGCAAGCTCAAAATTAACTACTCTGGATTCCTTCTGGGAAAGGTAATAGATGCTGTCCTGTGCTGTTGCTCAATAGCTAAGGTTTTGACCCTTCACACTGGTGGTTCAGGTTTGATTCCCTGCTTAGCACGTAAGTCCTTTCTGGTTTAATATTTGTATGACCTTGTCTATTCTCTTATTCTCCATGGATTGTCTTAAATTTTTCTTTCTCTTAGTATCTGGGAGGTTATCTTTGGTAAAGTTCAAAATCCAGAAATGTTGGACATTTAACCTGGCTAAAACTGAGTAAGAAGAAATTTTAAAAGGATTCTATTAAAGATTGACATAGTTAAAATCAGTTTAATTAAAAGAGCTTGGATTTTCAAGCTCTAACAGCCTGGACTACTTGGGAAGAAAGAGAGGCACCAGAAATCCCTTTTCTGGCCCCATTCTTCCAAGGACTCCACCAAAAAGTCAGTAACCAATTAAGAAACTTAAAAACTGGCAAATGAAAAATCTTACAAATACTGTGGTAATCTATCTATGTAATTATATATGTGTTGTATGTAATGTTTATATAAAAGAGCTCTAATTAATTGGCTTTAACAAAGCACTTAAATATTTTGAAAGCAAAATAAAAACTAAGGCTTTTTAGTTTATGTAACTTTAGCAATCTTTTGGGAAAAAAACAGCTTTAAAGATTATTGATAAAATAAAGACACTTTTTCTAAATTATGCAGGTCAAATGTTAGGTTTGCTAAATGCTTTAAGGTCATAAACTGCTTTGACTTTTGAAAATAGTTCAATTTATTTTGGAGACATTAAATTCTAAATAAGGTCTGGGGATATACTGGGTTAGCCATGCCCCCTAGCTATGAAAAGAAGGTTATAAAGAAAAGGGATTTTATATAAGAAAGGATGTTGTACAGTAAATTCTTGTCCTAAAGTAAAATGACTAGGTTGTTTAAAAAGGGGGATGTTTAAGGCAAGTCAGAAAGTCTAAACATGTTGCACGTGGTCAGTGTAAGTTGTGAAAGAATTTATAAAGAGGAATTTATGCCAGAAATGTTACATAATTTAAAAGTGATTAGGCTTCCTAAATGCTTCATAAAATGCCACTGTGACTCTTAACTATACAGCTTGCCTGCTTTACAACTAGGTAAGGCTGGGACATGTGGAGTTAGATGCTAGAAAGGGTCAGATGTTATCTGCATTTCTGTCTGGGACCTAGGCTCCACACCTAGTATGAAATTAAAATCCCTTACTTATCAAGGTTTTCACCAAATGTAAAAGTCACTAAGAGTTAACACTGTAATATGTCATTGAGACTACTGAAAAAATAGGCTTATATGCAAGGTGTGCAAGGAGAATTAAATGTGTTTTTTTGTAAGAGACTATAAGAAGATATGAGAATGTAAATTTTTGCCTAGCTTTGAGGTTTAAAGGATTGTTCTAAATTAAATGAAACTAAGAGTTTGAATGAGTTGTGGAAGGTTTATAAAAATTAATTGTAAGAGGTTCTATGCGTGAATATATTGGCTAAATAAAATGACATTATTCAGTGCTTTCCACAAGTTGGACATTGGAATAAAAACACAACAGAGTTTTCTTAGAACGTTGTTCTGCTCTGAGAAAAAAAAATTGTAAAGAGTTATAAAAGGTTTATAAAAATCTTACCTTATGGTCAAACTCATTAAAACTGAATAGATTTATAGAATATATTTAAAACTAGCTTTAACAGTAAAAATATACTAATGGAAACATACAATTTGGTTTTCTCTTTTAAAAAGTATTTTTATGTAATATTAAAAGATAAAGATAATGAAAGACTTTTGTTTACCTTTTCAGTAAACTACAAAAGAAAAGGGGGAGGAAAGGAAAGGAGACAGAGTCAGCTGGCCTCATGGTATCTTCATTGGGTCTTGCTTGGAAAGCTGAGTTGCCTCTCTATCAGAATAATGCTTTTTACTTTTAAAAATTCTTGAGTTATCATTTTGGATAAATGAATAACTTATGGTAACCTAAGATTCTATTTTGTAATATCCAATGTTTTAAACCTTTGGTATTTAACAGACCTTTCAAAATCAAGCTGTAAATTATCATGCTAAACCAGCAAATACTAAAATTGTTTAAATATACAATTGGAATGAACTCCATGGTCTAAGTCAAATTACTTATGATTGCCAATTAGTTATCAGTGCTATGCACATAAATTGGAGAAACAACTCTTATTCAAGTGGACATAAGTCCAATGCTAAGCATGAATTCATAAAGAACCAGGATGCCCATCTTGTCCTTTCTGAGTCCTTAAGCTTTTGTTATTAAAGGTTGTGTATTCTTTAACTCACCATGAAAAAAGAAAGATAAAATAATACAAATTGAATATATTGATGTGGTGACTTAAAAATCTTGGAAACAGTTTAAAACCAGTGTTTGGTTTCATATTCCTGGAAAGACAATCAAAGCTTCAGGTAAATTTGCCTACCTGATGGTCCATTTAAACATTTATCAAAGGATTTCACTCAATTGTCATTTTCAATGCATTTTCTTTTCAGACAGAGTCTTGCTCTGTTTCTTAGGAGTGTAGTGGTATGGTATCAGCTCATTAGATTCAAGCAATTCTCCTGCCTCAGCCTCCTGAGTAGCTGGGATTATAGGGATGTGTCACCCCCAGCTAATTTTTTTTTTTTTAGTAGAGATGAGGTTTCACCATGTTGGCCAGGCTGGTCTCGAGCTCCTGACCATAAGTTATCCACCCACCTTGGCTTCCCAAAGTTCTAGGATTCTGGTTTTATAAAAGCTTTTCCATCCAAGAGGGATGATGTTATAACAGTAGATTATTATGCCACAGTGTATTTTTACTAGGTAAAGAAAGCTTTTCATGTTCAATGAGGATAATCCTTTCACAATATAGAATCCAAAGACTGGATCTTCTGAGAATGTCAGAGAAAGAATGTCTTTGCCATCCACACTACAGCAAAATTTGAAGCCTTGAATCTTGAGTTCATAATCTCATAACTAAGAAGGATGCCTCCACACTCCTGGAGCTGTATACTCACTGGAACTCTTAAGGTAAAACTAACCAGGAAAGTTTCTCCCCAGAAGAAGATGGCATCCTTGATGTGAACAGCTTTACCCAAGATCACAGATCAAGGCTTCTACTATCATGAGATTCTTATCTTTGAATATTTTTCCTTGTTTATGCCTCTATGAGTAACAGAAATGAAAAGGGGATCTATTATGTGCACTTATAAGGTGTACTTTTATTTGTGAAGGATTTTGCAGCCAGCCGTATACATGAATAACCTTATACTTTAATAGATAAAAGATGAAGGCCCCATGTAGGTGAAAAATTTTAGTGATATCTATGTTGACTCATACTCAGTCAAAACTCCTTTTAACCACATCATGGATTAAAGAGAACATTGCCAGGAGGCCTTCACTCTTCTAGAAGGACATTATTTGTTAGGTCCTTTTCCCATGTTTTAGAATAAAAGAGGCAATAATTAGAAATGTCTCCTTCATAATAGGCTCTACAGCAAATTCTACTTTAAAGGCTATTGTTACACATCAGACTTTAAATTCTCTTGTGAAAGTTTTGCTAAATAACAGAATTGGCTAAGCATAAAATGACTGGTGCAGCTGGTGTCACTTGTGGCCTATGGAGATATACATCAAATGTACATTATAAAAATTCAGTCATAGGGGATTAATGAAAAGACACTTAGTCAAGTGAGTAGACTCTTCATCTAGCTCATTTTTTAATCTATTTAATTTTAGGTGGTTTTGTTGATGGGTACCCTGGGTATGGAGCACATTCCAAACTCTTGGTATTATCCTTCCAATAGTCTCCCTGATGTGCTGTATTTTCTCAAAGGTTTTAAATGTTTGCTTGCAGCAATCTCTAGAATGTCAAATGGTCTCTCTTCAACTAGAATAACAAAAGCTGAAAGAAATGTGTGACCATGAGGATACTGTAACCTATGAATGATATACTGAGACCAGAAACTGATGATGATTGTAACTGAGAGTGGCGCTAAGGTCCTAAGTTTTGGTCATACTCTCGCCTAAGTGAGAATCTGGACAAAAAGAGGGAATTTTTTAAAACAAAATTATGGGAGGCCGTTATTTTGGACTGAGCTCATGCACTAGGCCTCAATAAACCAAACTAAAATATAATCACTCATGCTAAATGTGACACAGTCAAGCTCAGCCTTTAAGAAAACACACAGATGCTAGAACAGATCAGGTTTTGTTTTTCTTCTGCAAACAGGATGTTCCAGCATAAGAAGGTACCCTCTACTTAGTCCTTATCCCTTCTGGTAAAACTCACTGTGCTACTGTTTCCCAGTGGGTTTCAAAACCATATAAGTACGTTTATGATAGTTATAGTAACACCAGTGACTAAGGTTTTGGTCAATCTCTTGAAATTGAGCAAATGACCAAAAGGGGAAAATTGTCACAGCAAAATAAATGTGGCCTGAGAAGGACTCTGTACTTCTATATTTGAGTCCTTGTAGATTATCTGTAACCTAGTTTAATAGATAAAATTAAAAACCTAACTTAGTAGCATGTGCCTGTAACAATAGCTGAGTGTTGGCCAATCACAGCAGCCATACTTCAACCACGCATATACTGTGTAATGTTCAAACTGCGTTCACTTAAGGCAAAGGCCGAGCTATAACCATCTCACTGCTTCTGTACCTCATTTCTGATTCCTGTATGTCACTTTACCTTTTTTGCCTCTGGATTTGTTCTGACCATGAGGCACCCCTGGAGTGTCTGTGAATCTGCTGTGATTCTGGGGCCATCCAATTCGTGAATCGTTCATTAATCAATTAAACTCTTTTAAATTTAATTATGCTTAAGTTTTTCTTTTATCAGGTCTAAAATAACACTTAAATTTAGTTCCAAATGTCTGCACATGAAATCTATTTTAGATAAGACCCATGAAGCTCTCTGTCACAATTTTTAAGCACAACACTAAGCTCAAGTAAATTTATAATGAGAAGCAATTATCTATATACACTGTACATATATTAGATTTTCTATTGATTTTAGGAAGATGAACTTATCTACTGAATCTGAAAATGATCAATGCTGATTAAATCAGATATATTTTATGTCATTCATAGTTTTATTCTTTTGCTTTCAAAATGAAACTTGACTAAAGCATTTTTTTCGCTCCTCAATTTGCACTCAAAATGAAACTTGACTATTGCATTTTTTTCTCTCCTCAATTAACCAAGGTCTATGTGTACATATCTCTGAGGTAGCATCTAATCCTCTACATTTCTCTAGTGAACACTGTCAGGGGACTAAGGCAGACATGAATGTGATATGCTGTGATTTCACAGCAGTAAACAAACCATAGCAGTGAAATAAACATTGTGAATTTGTTAACAGGACAACTGATATAAGATAATCTTTATGACAACAACTATAAAGAAAGACTTACTGTTTCCATGCTAGTCTACTCCAAGCAAAAAATCAAAACAAATAAAAAACCTTTAAAATATCAATAGTTAGGTTCACAGGAAAATTATGAATAAGTGCTGTTCTTTTGGGTGAATATAGAAAATACTTATTCACCCATTCATTCATTTGTTCAACTAGCATGTGCTGAGTTTTGCTCTCCATTGGGCAATGTATTGGTTTGAAGTGAGAGAACCAGAGCCGTCCTCCACAAAGGAAACAAGGACCAGCACTCATGTAACTCCAGGAAATTACTGAGGCAATATTGTCAGCAAAAGCTCCTCATAAAACACTTCTCAGGCTTGAAAATAATTTTCAAAAGTCATGGAAATGAAGGAATGCATCGAATTCCTCACATTTCTCAGTCTTACAGTTTCATAAGACTATGAAATTGTAAAATATTATTTTTATTATATAATAGTTTTAAGGTTTTAAAATATTGTCCTAGCAATATTTAATGCAAAAATATTCTTCTTAAGAAGTCATTTGCACACCATAAGCACTTACTGTCTGACAGACACTGAAGAGGTGTTCCTTCACTGAAAAACCTCACAATCTAATGGTAAGACTCCTGTTTGCATGCATCTTACAATTTACTAAGGGATTTTTTTTTAATCCATTTGATTCTAACAACATTGTGTGAATTAGGGAGGCAGGTAATGTGCTATTTTTCTAGAGATAAGCTCTAACGCTAAGACCTTATGTTTGTACTGCTGGTGAGTGGTGGAATGAAGACATGCACATGAAACATCTAACTCCTAATTCAGTGAGCTTTCAAACGCAACACACAAACACACAATGTGTGTACGCATGTATATGTATATATCATAGGAAATGAGATTCATGTAAATGTATTCCCTTTCAAGTTGTCTGTCTCACATGGTCATGAAATTGTGGGTTTACAGCACATGTGAAAACATTGGTTCACATTTTCTTAAGCAAAATCTCTCACTGTATCAGATTATGACTTCATGATCAGGTGGCTGATGCAGAAAAAGAATAGGCTTTATAATTATACAAGGTTGATTGCATGGCAGGTCCTGTCTTACCATATTACATGTATTAAATCAATTAATCATCAGGATAATCCTGCAAAGTAATCTTCTGTTATTATCTGCTCTGTTATTATCTTCATAATAATGGATATCCTCATTATCCATTATCCTCATATCCATTATGATGAGGAAACTTGCTTTATATAAGAAACGCAAAAGTTAAATAACTTGGCCAAGTTGATACAAGTAGAAAGTGATGGGGATTTATTAGGTTGTTGTAAAAGTAATAGTGAGTTTTGCCATTACCCTCAATGGCAAGAACCACAATTATTTTTGCACCAATGTAATATAGTGAGGCAATTGGCTCCAGAGCTAGCCCTATGTCATGATATTTAAGAGAGAAAGGATATTTTTCTGCCCCAAAAGACACACATTAGCCAGGTGCAATGTCTGATAAGCATTTCAATAGTCACATTTTAAGGCAAATATCAGCATATATCAATATTGCATACAACATACATTTCAAACCATTGCCTGATAACATTTTAGTATGAATTGTCTCACTGGATTAACTAGTTACTAGTTACATAGCTTGGCTGTTAGGACTGGGTCATAGGATAGAAATATTTTGAAGGGAGTGAATGTAGAATGATCTAGAAAACCTTCTAGAAGGTTAGGGCTGCGTGTGGGCTGGTATAAAGATGCCCTTGGAAGCAAAAGAGGTGCTATGAGGACACTGAATGCTTAATCTAGGGAGAAGGAGGGAATCACAAGCCCAGGGAAAAAAAATCAATGATCAACGGACATCCCACAGAGTTCTCGCTCTGGGGATGTAGGTGGACATGTCACCTCATTATACTATAATAAAGCATGCGTCCTCATAAAGATGTGTGCACAGTTCAGAAAAGGTCTGGAAAAAACCCTGATCAACTTCACCAGGGTAAGGAGAAAGGTCAGAGAAGAGACATATCTGAGGAGGTAGCTCCTAAGGAATGGACAAAAGATTGCCAGGCAGATAAGGGGTTACAGTAGACAGCTATTGCAGTGTTTTGATTTCTGGAGCATTCAAATGACAAAATGATTGAAGTATTTTAAATAAGAAGCAAAACATTTTATTATTAAAGATAATATATTTCAAGATTAGGCAATATAATGGAATAGTCAAAATAACCTATAACAGATTCTTTACTGTGACACATTTGAATAGATAACAAACCAATCGGAAGGCACTAAATGTCATGAGAAATGGAGAAGAAGGGCCTCACTACAGGAAGTGGCGGGAGACGCAGCATTTAATGAGCTCCTCCTATGTAGTAGTGTTTTGCTTATATTTTTTCACTGAATTTTCAAAACAAATCTACCTAATGTTATGCCCACTTACAACTGAGAAAGCAGAAGTCTAGAGAAGTACCTGCCGCAAGTGGAAGACCTAGAATCTCAATTCAGACAGGTATGATTCTCAAGTTCATGCTCTTTCTAGAGAATCATTTGCTCTATTCACCCTGTCTTTGTCACTCTAACCACCTTAGGAAATACAGAGAGGAGAGTTCCACTGAGGATCTAAAAAAGGCTCCTTCGGCAATGCCCCAGCAAACCCTTGTTTAGGGCTAGCTAGTGGAAAGTTAGAGGAGGTAGAATCAGGAGAATTAGCAAAGCTTTCTTCCTTCTCCTGCATGCTCTTTGCCTCTGGACAAGGTGTTCCTTTTGTTGCCATTTGTCTTCAGTTCTGGAGATCTAACTGGACTCAGGAAGATCAGAGAAGACAAAGGAAAGAGGGATGCTTAAGACTTGGCTATATACATAACAAGGCTTTAAAGGAAAGGAGATAGGATCTTGAGGTTCCTTCATTGCCCAGTGGAGTATTCCAGGACAGAAGAGCAGAAAAGATTTAAAGCAAAAGCCCCAGGTAGGAAAAAGAGTCCAAATGGATTCATATTAGCACCTAAGCACAAATGTAGTTGGCTGGATAAGATACAAGTCTTAGAGAGGTGAAGTTTCCCTAATATACATGACCAAAGGAGAGAGAGCTGCAGCAACAAAGTTACAGGCAGCCACTCTTCCCCGTTCTTTCTAGCATAATAAAAGGAAATAGGATGGTATAGAATGTTCTTGGAAAGGTCCTACTCAGCTGTAACATCAGAGGGTAGGAGACAGGGTATGCATAGGAACCATATCGAGTAGAGATCCAGGAAGTTGATGAATGCCAAGGAAGTTCTCAAGAAGAATGACAATCCCCAAGTCAAGGGTGCATTGTTGTTACCTCTTATCTAGGATCTTCTTATTCTCATTTATCAGTTGAACTCTCTTCCCTTTTCTCATACCAGGATCATGACACTGCTCTGAAATCATCAACACCTTCCTTTTGTTTAGGAAATGATCCACACTTCTCAGGCAGACATTCAGGATGCTCTATAATGTGGCCCAACTTTCCCTTCCAACCTGGTCTTCCATTCCTACTGTGTGAATAGAATTCCTCCACTACGTTAAACTGATATATGCCCCATTCCTAAATAAACGCTGTTCTTTCCCACTTTCATGCCTTTTTTTCCCTGTATTACCTCTGCCCCAGTGCCCCTCTCCTTTATTTCCTACTCTTTTGTCCACTCTGAATCTTACATACAGTATGTAGTGCACAAAATTGTTCCCACAGTGCCTACATCCAGGTTATATCTGTCTTACCTCCTTTATATTTTTTAAACTTTAGAAGGCCAATGAAATACCTATTTAAATCAATCCAGGGCATAATTTCTTAAATGCTACAAACAGTCAACATATAACTGATAGATGAAGTTACTAAAACGAATAATGACTATATTGACTAAGGAGACCTGGAAGGATCATTTGCCAATATTTAGTCTAATGCCTTCATTTTAGAGATGAGGAAATTAAAGCCCAAGGAAGCTGATAATCTTGATCTGCATAATAACTAGTAGAGCCAGAGCAAGGACTAAGAGGAACAGCTAACATAACTTGACTACCTACCATGTACCAGGGGCAGTATAAGCCTACTAATTTCAACTTAATCTATCCTTCCAACAATTCTATGAGGTAGTTCACTGGAAAGAAAAAAAAAAGTCACACAGAAAAATTTAGTAATTCACACCACATCATATTGCTTGTAAATAGCTCAAACCAGTGGCAAAGTACTCCTGTTTAATGATGACTCTATTTTATTAAGGCTTCTTGTAATCTAGCCATCATTTAACTATGCCATTATGTCTCCAGTTTGTCAGCTCAGTAGTTTATTTCATGTGCACAAAGAAAGGGACATAAAAATATGGGCTCACCACAGGTTCTTGCTATAAAATGAAAAGCTTAGAAAAAAAAATCACACACAGGTAGGCATTCACTGACAGCACTAATAAAGCTAATAAATCAAATGAGATTAGTTCAAGTCAGTAAGTGATTCCCATTAAGAAATGAAGTATAGACCCTACTTAAATCTGCTACTCACAGCAAATAATAAACAGACCCATCTTTTGCCGAAACACAACCTTGGTTATTCTGACTCCACAATCGCTTCCATTTTTATTGTCATATATTTGAAAGAAAAAAAATATATACCATATTGGTAGCATTCATAGAGGTTTTGGAGTTTATGTTGTTGCAGATGATGATGGTATGATGGTAACAATATCTGAATTCCAAGTTTTCTCCATGTATGAGTAAGCTTGTTTTCTAGAGCTTCAGAAACTAAAGCCTATCTCACACAAATGAATTTTGAATTGTTTTATGCTTAGCTTTCCCTGCTGATTAAATTCCAGTTATAAATTATAATGGTGTTCCCTTTTCTTATTCATTTTATTTCTGTGTAAGCTACCTCTAGATTAGAATTTTGAGATTTTCTCAAGGAAATGTAGATCTTTACTTTCCTGTTAATTATAAGAGGAACTGAAAAAGCAAGGGAACTGTACTTTGATTTGCTCCAAAGTTGCATATTTGTAGTTAAAATCCACAGTTTTGAAGGTTACCCCACTGGGAGCACCCTCTTTACAACATCTTTGGATGGTGGACCCTGCTTTCCCAGCTCAGCCCAATAGATTCTCCCAAAATTCAAGTGTGCCCCTGCTGCTGTGCTACTCACAGCCCTTCTGGTTTTTTGTTGTCAACCCAACTTGGCTTATCCCTTCATGCCTTGGGCCCTTCCCACCCTCCAGCTTCCTCTCTCACCCCTCAGGTTCCAGCAATCTATTTACCACCATGTTGAAATTTTTGTCATTAAAAATCTAGAGAACAAACCTAACACTTCTTCCTCATGACTAGGTCTCAAATATTTAAGTATAGCTATTGTGTACAATCTAAGTTTTCTACTATACAGTTTATCCCTTAACTGTTCCAATTCTGGTCATTCATCAATAATTATGCTGCACTCTGCCCATGTCCCTGGTAAAACCTGATAAAACTGAATATAAGATTTCAATATGGCCTGCTCTGTTCAGAGAATAATGGGCTTTTACTTTCTTTGTTCTGGGCACTAAACTTCCATTTATGGAAAAGAAGATTTTTAGAAGCCTTTACATTATTCACATCCACTATGTTGTGCTGACAAACTAAAACCTTATATTAATTTTCATTAAAGTTTCCAAAATCTGTATTTGCATTTAATGTTTTAAACATATATATGTTTATATTCATTTCTGTTGAACTGCAGTTTGTTAATATTTTATTCACCATTTCGCCCTGTTGAAAATATTCACCTTTCAGAATTCTATGTTTGTTATCATTCAGAAATTGGATAAATCAGCCATCATTGTCTTCATTCAAGTTATTGATAAAGTTGAAAAGATCAGGGCCACATATTTCAGTTGACAGCTGCTACCATATTATTATCATCAAAATCATATTTCTCCATTTCACTCTTGATGAGATTTAGAGTCTCAAGAGTATCTAAATAATATTACATGTTCTTCATAAATCCATGTTAGCTATATGTGATTTTAAAAATCCTCATATTTCTTTGTGGAAGTATATTAAGCATTGAAATCACATTTATAATCTCAGAATTGACCTTTTCTGCTTAGAAGACAGAAAAAATATCTTATAAACCTCCTCAACTTTCCATATTTTTAAGATAATTTATAACAATTCTACAACTGTATCAGCAACTTCTTCATTATAAGAGAAATATGCTATAATCATCTCCTCACCTATACTGGTATTTGACCTTTTCCTTAACCATAGTGACCCTACTTTTCCTAATGTGAAAATCATTTCTTTTGCTAGAGATGGCAGAAATAAAAAATGAGTTAGATTTCTAAAATGTTAAGTTGGTTTTCATGTAATTTAACCCATACTTTTCAAGATCACACTAAATGAGAGCTGAAGAATGCTCAAAGTTATTGTTTTAAAAAAAAAACTGGCCAGACATGATGGCTGAAGCCTGTAATCCTAGCACTTTGGGAGGCTGAGGCAGGCGGATCACCTGAGGTCAGGAGTTTGAGACCAGCCTGGCCAACATGGTGAAACCCTGCCTCTACTAAAATTACAAAAATTAGCCAGGTATGGTGGTAGATGCCTGTAATCCTAACTACTTGGGAGGCTAAGGCAGGACAATCACTTGAACCCAGGAGGCAGAAGTTGCAGCGAGCCAAGATCACACCATTGCACTCCAGACTGGGCAACAAGAGTGAGACTCGTTTCCTAAACAAAAAAAAAAAAAAAAAAAAAAGTATTTTTCTGACTCAGTCACTATCAATAGAATTTCAGAAAGCTATAACCTATCTTCCATCCACTCCAACTTTTCCCAGACTCATTAAGGAAGCCCTGATGGGCCTTACACTTGTGCTTCTGAATGTATGGGTGAAGGAGTTGCTTCATTTCCTGGTGGGCAGTACTACTCCTTTGTGGTGGCCAGGAGCACTACTGGTGAAGCTTTAGTATCTTGCTTGTTATTCTGCTGCTCCCATCTGTGGTGCCACAGTCCCAGATTGGCAAGCCAAAACCTCCATTCCCCTGTTGTGGGCACACCACCCAGGGTTCCATGTCAACCCAGCTCCTGCCCACTCTGATGTCATCTGCTGCGTCCCTGCCTGCGTCTCCTCTACACAGAACAGCCACGTTGCTGAAGCAGAGGAAACCCTTTCACTCATGACTAGCTGTGTGGGAGTGTTACTTTCTCCTCTTTTCCAAGTTCTAATACAAATTTCTGTGGTAGAGGGTTTTGATAATCTGAGTAATACACCCAGGCATATCCCAGACTCCCCATGCCTTGACAGAGACCCATTGTTTTCAGCATACTCCTGGATCTAGTCTCTTTGCTACATTAGGATAAGTTCTTTCCTACAGGAAACTCCTGTTTCTCATAAGAGAAGCATTTCCCCTAAAGTCAAATAGCACCTCTCTACCTTTTCTTGGATATATTTGACCCTAGAATGCTACAACACAATTAGAATATTGTATAATATTTCAGATTTGTGATAACTTAATACTTTCACAAGAATACACACACACACACACACACACACACACACACACACAGAGCTGAGTCTTATTTACAGTAGTTATGTTCTAGAAAGTTACCTCAATCACTGAAATAGCAAATACTGAATTATTGCTCCTAGGGGAAATACAGAGTTAGTTTCATGTGAGCCTCTAGTGACATTTTTATCAAGGGATCAATATATAACCTTGTTTTATGTGCATTTCTGTAAAGACACCTTATATAATACATATTACTGATTCATTAACATTGATCTAATAGTCAACAGCACAGTAACTCAAGCCTAAACTCATGTATTTCCTCTGGGAGATACACCACAATTTTCTTGCACTGAGGAATGTTAGACAGCACTTCAGCACTATGCTTGGGGGCCATTTTAACAGCAAAATCGCCAACATAAAGTACAAACATGCAAAAAGGTGGCAGTGAACATGCCATTAAGAGAACCCTTATTTACGTGAATGTGCCATTAAGAGAACTGCGAGAAATGAAGCAAGAAGGCAGAGGGCGGAGAGTCACCTTGTTCCACATAGGCTGGGAACACGCACGCATTGTGTGACTCAGATTTTTCATCACCCTGCATATACCCAAAAATGACCACAAGAGTACCAGAGTGTGGATTTAGAGGTTACAAAATTCAGTGAGTAAGCAATTTTGTGAATCCTGAAATAATGAGGCTCCAATATATACGTACTGGCTATATGTATAACCTCCTTTTTTGAAGGTTTCAGTGTGTCGTGCCTGGGAGAAATGGCTTTCCTACTGGCCGCTTGATCCCCTCCCTCCCTCCCCTTCCTCCCTTATCTCTTGCCTTTGAAACTCTCTAACTGGCTTTCCACTCGGTAAACAGTAACCCTCAGAACCACTGGGGAGGGGCCCTCTCATCTGTACTGTTTCCTTCCTTTCATCTTTCGCATAGCAACTTTCTCTCCAGTTCTGGAACTATTCTTTTATTCCCAGTCTAAGTTTTGATCTATTTTAGTTTTTTTTTTTTTAAGAATATTTTTGTCTTCCTTGTTGGTATTTTAATGAATGTTACATAGACAATATAAAAATAAAAGAATGTTCAGTGAATTTTACATTTCCCCCCTCACCACTGTCTCTAGACACCTGGTGCCTTTTCTCCTCGGCGGGGGCAACCACTCCCACATGTATCTTTCCAGAGATATTCTATTCATATCCAAGCGTAATTGTTTTGTGTAAATAGTAGCCCTCTGTATAAATATAAATGCACGCTTCATGCTTTTTTCACTTACTGATGAATCTTGGGGACAGTTCACACCAGCATACATAATCTGCCAACCATTATGCAACCATCATCCTAGTATTATATTGTGTGGGTAATTAATATGTTGCACACAATTTACGGGATGTCTTTGAAACTTTGATACTTATGCCATGAGAATAATCATCTCCTGCCCCCATGTAAGACTGGAACAGAACACATGACTTGATTTACATGCCTATGATCACTTAAGTCTCAATACAGAAATTAGAATGTCCAGTCCAAGTATTACTCAAATGCTTGGATCTCCATTCAGAGGTTAGGCACTCATGCCAAGGCATGATTTTGGTGGCTGCCTGCCTGCACTGAAGCAGAGGCTATAGTGGGAGTCTCTAGCTGCTCCTTTCCCACTGGTGCAGGGATACTCTTCCTCACTATCTGATACTTACAGAAGGATTAAAGCAGATTCTTTCTTTTGATGGATGCTTCCCTGAGTTTCCCAGAGAACCATTGGCAGAAAACTGTCTCTTGCATTTCCCTTGATGCAGGCAGATGTGAGTTCTGGGTACAGTTACTGGGAACAGCTTTTGACTCCTTCCTTGTCCACCTTCCATGCTATCCTGTTTCCTAGTCCAGGGCCTGTGTAGGCCTCCTGTATTAATTTTCTTGCTGCTATGACAATATGCCCCAAACTCAGTGGCTTGAAACAACACAAATAGATTATCTTACAGTTCTAGAAGTCAGAAGTCTAATATGGGTATCACTGAGCTAAAATCAAGGTGTCTGCAAGCCTGTGTTGCTTCTGCAGGCTCTAGCAGAAAATCTATGACCTTGACTTTTCTCACTTCCAGAGGCTCTCTGCATTCCTTGGCTCATATCTCCTTCCATCTTTAAAACGAACAATGCCCAATTGAGTCTTTTTCATGCTGCATCGTTCTGACACTAACTCTCTTGCCTCCTTTCACTTACAAGGACCCTTGTGATTACATGGGGCCGCCCAGGATAATCTCTCCACCTCAGGTGGCTGGTTACCAACTTTAATTCTGTCTGCAACTTTAATTCTCGTTGCCATGAAACTTACATCCATTGCTCCAGAACTCAGGATATGGATATCTTTGGGATGTTGCGATCTTGCCTACTACACCCACTATCCAGCCGGTTATATCTGTGCATAGGAAGCCTATGCCTATCTGTACAGAGGTTACTGTTACATTGGCTGCCTGTGCAAAGGTTACTCATAACCTATGCACAGATAGCCAATAACCATGCCTTGCTTGCTCTGACAAATGTAGTGCCACTGATGTCAATGCAGATACCTTATAGACTGTCACGGGCACCTGAGATTTCTTGAGCGTGACCCAGCACCAAATTCTCAGAAACACTCAACTTCAAGGAACACATTTCTGAGTGAACCTCTCCAGCAACACCCAACCTCAAGTGCTATTATCTCTCTCCTTTTCCCTCTTAGAAATAACCGTGACCCTTACAGATCCTCTCTCCAATCTCTCATCCTTCCTTATTATTCTTTATCTGGGCTGATGGAGCCGAGAGTCATAAAATCATTTCCATAACAGTTCCCTGGTAATACCTGAACATGAACATCTGTGTTATGGTTATTTAGTATCTAAAATTCAGCTTATTAACATCTTAGAAATTTTATTTGTAATAACCAATTCATGGTATTTTGTTTTTTACCATTACAAATGATTTTGCTATGAATGTTCTTATACATAACACTATTTCATACATATTCTAGATGTTAGATGAGATCAAGTAGAATTAATTAATGGCCAAAAGTCCCTATTTTAAAAACCTTTTTATTTTTATTTTATTTTGTTTTTTTTGTGATGGAGTCTCACTCTTATTGCCCAGGCTGGAGTGCAGTGGCATGATTGTGGCTCACTGCAACCTTCACCTCTCAGGTTCAAGTGATTCTCCTGCCTTCGTGTGGTGGCTAATGCCTGTTATCCCAGCACTTTGGGAGGCCGAGGCAGGCAGATCACTTGAGGTCAGGAGTTCGAGACCAGCCCGACCAACATGGTGAAACCCATCTCTACTAAAAATAAAAAAAAATCAGCCAGGCATGGTGATACATGCCTGTAATCCCATTTTTATTCTGTATGGATATTGCCAAATTGATATTTATACTAGTTTACACTCCTGTACACAGACATATATGCCAAATTACACTCCCAGAAGCAAACAACTGAAGGTGACTGTTTTCCCCCACAACCATTAACAGGACATAATATCTACCTATTGACTTTGCCTATTAAATTAATGATATATACTTCATCACATTTCTCTTCCTCCAAGTAGAAACAAACACTTGATAAACGTGAACAATTTGCAATTACGGCTGTTTCCCGTGTATTTTTATGTGATGCCTAGTAATGTTTAACTGACTTAAAAGTAGCACAAAGGCAAAGTATGGCTGAAACTAATTTTGGGAATCTTCTTAGTGGAAAGAAATCAGGAAAAGAGAATGTCAGGTAACAGGAACTGATAACCAGAGCCGTGAAGCCCCAGGCCCTATTAAATGTTCTAATTCTTCTAATTTTTGTTTTGACCATATGCAGATTGAAGAATAATCATAAAGACCTTCTTATGATTCTAGTACTATTTCTTTCTCTCCCTCTTAAGAGAGGATACAGAAGCAGTGGCTCATTCCAAGGAATGTAGCAGAAATCATTCATTGATTAGAGATTTCTGGAATGAGTACTCTTTCCTCCTAATCTCTTCCCAAGTACTTATTCACAGTGTTATGTCAACAAGGCTGCAGTGGACAAATCAAGTATATTTTTTAAAATTATTAAAGTGGGATCTTGGCTTTCTGAACTCTTAGACTTCTAGTGAGAAGTTTCATTTATGAAAGATGGTTTTCTCTTTGCATAATATTCTCTTAAGGTAACTTTTATCTAGGACTTTACAAATAATTTTCAAAGGATTAAAATTCAGTCTTAGCTCAATTTTATCACAGCAGAGTTAGTATCATCTTTTCCCAAATGAGCAATCATTCCAATCTGAGGAAATTTCTTCTTACATGTTTTCAATTAGAATTTTTATTTAAATATTAGAAATGGATGATAAACAGGTGACAAAATTATTTAGGTTTACTTTCAATGTAAAAACATTGAGTCTATAAATATCAAAATGATATTGCTATTTAATTTGACATCCCTAAATTGTGTGTTCCTTCTGTAGGTTGCCTGTTTACTCTGATGATGGTTTCTTTTGCTGTGCAGAAGCTCTTTGGTTTAATTAGATTCAGTTGGTCAATTTTGGATTTTGTTGTCATTGCTTTTGGTGTTTTAGTCATGAAGTCTTTGCCCATGCTTATGTCCTGAATGGTATTGCCTAGGTTTTCTTCTAGGGTTTTTATGATTTTAGGTCTTACATTTAAACCATTAATCCATCTTGAGTTAATTTTTGTATAAGGTGTAAGGAAGGGATTCAGTTTCCGTCTTTTGCATATGGCTAGCCAGTTTTCCCAACATCATTTATTAAATAAGAAATCCTTTCTCCATTGCTTGTTTTTGTCAGGTTTGTCAAGGATCAGATGGTTGTAGATGTGTGGTGTTATTTCTGAGTCCTCTGTTCTGTTCTATTGGTCTATATATCTGTTTTGGTACCAGTGCCATGCTGTTTTGGTTACTGTAGCCTTGTAGTATAGTTTGAAGTCAGGTAGCGTGATACCTTCAGCTTTATTCTTTTTGCTTAGGACTGTCTTGGCTATACAGGCTCTTTTTTGGTTCCATATGGAATTTAAAGTAGTTTTTTCTAATCCTGTGAAGAAAGTCAATGGTAGTTGTGATGGGAATAGCATTGAATCTATAAATTACTTTGAGCTGTATGGCCATTTTCTTGATACTGATTCTTCCTATCCATGAGTGTGGAATGTTTTTCCATTTGTTTGTGTCCTCTCTTATTTCCTTGAGCAATGGTTTGCAGTTCCCCTTGAAGAGGTCCTTTATATCCCTTGTAAGTTGTATTTCTAGATATTTTATTCTCTTTGTTACAATTGTGAATGGTAGTTCACTCATGGTTTGGCTCTCTGTTTATTATTGGTGTATAGAAATGCTTGTGATTCCTCCAACCCTTCATTTTGAGTCTATGTGTGTCTTTGCACATGATATGGGTCTCCTGATACAGCACACCTATAGGTCTTGACTCTTCATCCAGTTTTCCAGTCTGTGCCTTTTAATTGGGGCATTTAACCCATTTACATTTAAGATTAATATTGTTATGTGTGAATTTGATTCCTGTCATTATGATGCTAGCTGGTTATTTTTATTTCTCCTTCACTTATGAAGCTTAGTTTGGCTGAATATAAAATTCTGGGTTGAGAATTCTTTTCTTTAAGAATGTTGAATATTGTCCTCCACTCTATTCTGGCTTGTATGGTTTCTGCAGAGAGATCCACTATTAGTCGGATGGGCTTCCCTTTGTGGGTAACCTGACCATTCTCTCTGGCTGCCCTTAACATTTTTTCCTTCATTTCAACCTTGGTGAATCTCATGATTATGTGTCTTGGAGTTGCTCTTCCTGACGAATATCTTCGTGGTATTCTCTGAGTTTCCGGAATTTGAATGTTGGCCTGTCTTGCTAGGTTGGGGAAGTCCTCCCGGATAATATCCTGAAGTGTGTTTTCCAACTTTGTTCCATTCTCCCTGTCACTTTCAGGTACACCAATCAAATGTAGGTTTAGTCTTTTCACATAGTTCCATATTTCTTGAAGGTTTTGTTTGTTCCTTTTCCTTCTTTTTTCTCTAATCTTGTCTTCACACTTTGTTTCATTAAATTGATCTTCAATCTCTGATATCCTTTCTTCCGCTAAATCAGTTCTTTTATTGATGCTTGTGTATGCTTCACAAAGTTCTTGTGCTGTGTCTTTCAACTCCATCAGGTCATTTGTGTTCTTCTCTAAATTGGTTATTCTAGTTAGCAATTCGTCTAAGCTTTTTTCAAGATTCTTAGCTTTCTCGCATTGGGTTTTAACATGCTCCTTTAGCTCAGAGGAGTTTGTTATTGCCCACCTTCTGAAGCCTACTTCTATCAATTTGTCAAACTCATTCTCCACCCAGTTTTGTTCACTTGCTGGCAAGGAGTTCTGATCCTTTGAAGAAGAAAAGGTATTCTGGTTTTTGTAATTTTCAGCCTTTTTGCACTTTTTTCCCTCATCTTCGTGGCTTTATCTACCTTCAGCCTTTAATGTTGATGACCTTCAGATGGAGTTTTTGCATGGTTATCCTTTTTGTTAATGTTGATGCTATTTCTTTCTGTTTGTTAGTTTTCCTTCTAACAGTCTGTACCCTCTTCTGAAGGTCTGCTGGAGTTTGCTGGGGGTCCACTGCAGACCTTGTTTGCCTGGGTATCACCAGCAGAGGCTGCAGAACAGAAAAGATTGCTGTTTACTACTTCCTCTGGAAGCTTTGTCCAAGAGGGGCACCCGCCAGATGCCAGCCAGAGCTCTCCTATGTGAGGTGTCTCCCCATCAGTAGGCACGGGTGTCAGGGACCCACTTGAGGAGGTAGTCTGGCCCTTAGCAGAGCTTATGTGCTGTGCTAAGTGATCCTCTGCTCTCTTCAGAGCCAGCAGGCAGGAACATTTAAGTCTACTGAAGCTGCACCCACAGCCATCCCTTATCCCAGGTCCTCCATCCTAGGGAGATGGAAATTTTATCTCTAAGCCCCTGACTGGGGCTGCTGCCTTTCTTTCACAGATACCCTTCCCAGAGAGGAGAAATCTAGAGAGGCAGTCTGCGGTGGTCTCAGCCCAGTTTGAACTTCCCTGTGGCTTTGTTTACACTATGAGAGAAAAACTGCCTACTCAAGCCTCAGTAACAGCAGACATCCCTCCCCTCATCAAGCTCCGGTGTCCCAGGTCAACTTCAGACTGTTGTGCTGGCAGTGTGAATTTCAAACCAGTGGAATTTATCTTGTTGGGCTCCATGGGGGTGGGATCCATTGAGCAATACCACGTGGCTTCCTGGCTTCAGCTCCCTTTCCAGGGGAGTGAATGGTTCTCACTGGTGTTCCAGGCGCCACAGGGGTATGAAAGAAAACCTCCTGCAGCTAGCTCCACGTCTGTCCAAATGGCCAGTTTTGTGCTTGAAACCAGGGCCCTTGAGGTATAAGCATCTGAGGGCATCTCCTTGGCTGTGGGTTGTGAAGACCATGTGAAAAATATAGTATCTAGGCCGGATAGCACCATCCCTCACAGCACAGTCCCTTAAGGCTTCCCTTGGCTAGGGGAGGGGTTTCCCCCCTCCCTTTCACTTTCTGGGTAGGTGACACACCACCCTGCTTCTGCTCACCTTCCATGGCTACACCCACTGTCTAATCAGTCCCAATGAGATGAAGCAGGTACCTTAGTTAGAAATGCAGAAATCACCTGCCTTCTGTGTTGGTCTCACTGGGAGCTGCAGACTAGAGCTGTTCCTATTTGGCCATCTTGCCTGGAAATCTGTTTGTATATTCCTTCTGGAGTTAGGTACATTGATGGTAATATTCTCTGTGTTTGTTCAGAGGAACATTGTTATTCAGTGCCCGTTAGCAAGGGATTTTACACAATTCAAGTTCTATACTGAGCATATAATTTCTATCGAATAATATGCTCTCTGAAACTGCTGAAGGAAAAAGAAAGACACTTTCTACTTCTTCCCATGAAAAATACAGGATCAGGAAATGAGAATGCTGACTGCAGGTATATTGATCTATGTGGACAATCTCTGATTTGGGGCAATCCAAATGAATGATGTTTTCTGACATTAATGATTAAAAGTGACATCAGAATATGTCTCAAGGACAGGAAAATTTACTATCTGTTCAAACAAAATCTTTACTGTTTTCAAGGCAGCACAGCCTTGAACCAGCCAGCCACTTCCCCAACCAGCACAGCTATTTTTCTCAGATGATCTTTTCCACTCCTCCCATTGGGTTAGCATTGCCTGTAAAATAGTACAAGTAGTCCTCACTTTTCATGGTTGTGCAGGGACACTATAATGATCCTGCAAGCTGAAACCATACTAAGACATCTTAATAATCTATAGAAAAAGCTACAACTGTTCCATGACATTTAGAATTTCTCAAAAATTTAAAAACTCTTACCATAGTTTATAAATGTATGAAAAATACAATAGTAAAAATAATATTTAATACATCAAAAATATATTGACATTACATTTTAATATTACTTTGATAGATCATTTGATATTATTGACATATATTGATTAGGAAGTATTTGATATTAATACATAAAAGTCATAGTGAATGAAAATTATTTCTTTATACTTTCATCAGAAGTCATTTGAACAGTGTTTGCACTCTCTTTCTCATCAATGTGTTAACTTAAGATACAGAAGGAGCATTGTTCCTGCTTTGGGGAATTACTCGGCTTTCTAAGTTTTGATCAGCTTCAAACACGTCATTCTTTGTGCTTTCAATGTCATGAAATACCTCTGAGAGTTTGTTTAATGTAAAGATGTCATGTCATCTAGAACAGCTTTATTCTTTTGGTCACAGCCTCTTTCTTCATTTATGGAGATAAATTCACCTTCATTAAAGCCCTCTGGCTGCAGATCTAGAATGTTTCAAATGGGGGTCAATATCAGCTATTTCTTCTTAGCTCCATTTACGTTCATTCAATTCACTCCCAAATTTTGTTTTTTGTTGCACTTTCACTTTTGTTACTCTATTGATGACCCATTTGTGTGAAAAGCAACACAACTACACACTTTGCTGTCTGTATGTGATCTGAAAATGGATTTTCAGTGATCAATCGTTGACAGAGTTTGAAAGAAGTGATATGATTGGTCAGTGCTCATGATGCACATCTGACATTTGTATAGTGGGTGTGGACAGAAGAGCTAACAGGAAGTTTGTATTTTACATATTTATCCAGTTAATATACCATGATAACTCTCATTGGAGCCGCATCATTGGAGAACTATCTTGACAAACTGTGGCAACTGAAATTCACGCATACGGGAAATGCACAAAGCAAGGACTGATTTTCTATAAATAGGAATGATGTGTGTATTTATTTATTCAGACAGACTGCCTTTTTGGAAACATTTAAATCGCTCCTTTTTCTAGGAGTAGTTTAAGAAAATAGGAGAGAAAAGTGGAAAAAATACTAGTATCTGGTGATCACTCAGAGATCACTCCCATGTATATCTCTGTATGTTATTTGACTTAGCAAATCATTTATTTAGTATATATCATGCCAGGCATTTTTCTAAGACCTTTACAAATATCATCTCATTTAATAATCTTAATAACAATAAGGTAGCTATTGTTACTTTCCCTTCTTAAAGATGAAGACATAGGCACAGAGAAGATAAGTGACTTGCCTTAGGTCACAAGATTCCAACCCAAGCAGTTGGCTTTGAAGGCTGCACTTCCAACCACTGCACAGTGCTGCCATGTGTAACAGGCCTGTGTTACTAATTCTGTGAAGTTACACAGGGTCCAGTTTTACTCCTCCTGGTAGAATTAGGTCTACCTCATTTGTTACTGGCATTATGACTATAGATACATAAGTACACAAAGCTGACATCATCTATCATAGAGATTACTAAGGCTCCACAGAGCTTAGGACAGGGGCCATGCCTTTCTTTCAGAATAGCCCTGAATGCAAAGAGAATGTTTTGGAGGAAAAGAAATGCAATTGGTGACATCTCTCAGGGTCTAAATCAATTAGTTCAGAGGTCAAAGGTATGAGGCTCTTTATGGAGGTAGACAAAAACACCAGTGATCATGGAATGAGTTAGTTGTTTATTCAATATTACCTGTATTTCAAAGATCTCTAGGGAAATATTCAAGATAACCCACTGAAACTTAAATGACATAAATTTGACTTTGTCTTGCAAACAATGGTCTAATTCTCTAACCACTAAACCTAAAAATTATAAATTTCAGTGACTCTGACAAACATATTAGGAGGAAAAAAACTGTACCAATAAATATAACAGACAGAACTGATAGTTCAAAAATAGCATCTCATTTCTCTTCTTAAAAGTCTGCTTGGGAAATACTGGTAATCAGATAACTTAGTCTGACTCATTGGAGTTGCAGTTAAAGATTAAAATGCTTGTTTATTTTTTAAATCTTCTTGGGTTTCATTTCCACTTCCTGAATGTCAGCTTGGTGCCTAGCAACAGCTAACCCTCCAATTTTCAGTGCTATCCTTTTCTGTCTTTGTCAAATAAAAAGAAAAAAAAAATCAAAGGGTTATGCAGGTTGTTTCTAGAAATAACTTATTTCATAAAACAATGTGAATGAACTACAGTGAGCCATTCATGAGTATAAATTCACGAAGAGCACAACAGAGATTCTATTTCTCATGGACTCTTTCTTTCTAATTCGAGTCCAGTTCCAGTAGTTGCGAACATCTTTAGTCCTTATGAAACAGATCTTGGTTCCCAAATGTTTTTATTTAGAAAGGGGGAAAGAAGAGAGAAGAACCAATATTAAAGAAAAGTTAGTGAAACTGAGCTCATATGATGGGTAGGCAGCACAATAAAAACAGCAGTAACTAGAGATACAGATCAAAGAGATCTGTGTCCCACACAAGTCAATCAACCAAGGTGGGCACCAGTTTCCATTAAGAAAAGAAGGATGGAGCTAATGATACCTAAATTCACTTCAAGTTCAAAATACAAATAATACCATAAAAGCAATTTAAATTATTTCAAGGTCACCCAATACAGCGTAACATCCATTGCATCATACCTCTGCTTAAATGCATGCATCGCCTACCCATTTCTCTTAGAATTTTTTTATTCTTTGTAGGCAAGATTCTTTAACATGGGCTGGAGTGATCTTTCACTAGTCTCTCTATAATTCACACTACTCCCCTTTCACACTGACCTTCAGTTCTTCATGTTCCCTAGGCTCATGCCCATCTCTAGGCTTTTGCCTTTCCTTTCTTTCCCTTAAGCCTGGGACATTCCACATCTGAGCTTATTAGGGCTGCCTCCTTCTTGCCCTTCACTTCTTCTCATAGAGACTTTCCCTATGCTGCTGACCTAAGGGAGATTTCCTTCAAATAACCTCTACCTCCTAGCCTGTTGTAATTTTCTCAATAGCACTAAACACAACTTATAATTATCTTATTCATTCACTTGCTTATTATTTCTTTTCTCCTATACAAGAGCATAAGCTATGTAAGGGCAAGAATCTTAACTTTTATTTTATCTTATCCACGTTTCTCCTGGAATATTACCTTGCAAATGGTAGGCACTTAATAACTATTTTGAGAATAAAGAAATGTTCATATGTCATTTGCCGATATATCACCAATGCAAGAGCACAGCACTTGGTATGCAGTAATCACTTAGTAAAAAATTCCTTAATGTAACTGAGTAACTCAACCAGATCATCTTTTCATAGTGGTTGCCCTAGTTTGGATGTTTGCTTCCCAAACCTCATGCTGAAATTGATTCTCAATGTTGGAAGTGGGACTCAAGTGGGGAAGTAACTGGGTCATGGGAGCAGATCCCTCATGTATAGATCAATGCCCTCCCTCAGCGGTGAGTTCTTACTCTATTAGTTCCTAAAAGAGCTGATTGTTAGAGTCTGGTACTTCCCATCCAGAGGTGGATGTGCTTCCTCTCTCATCATATAATCTGTGCAAACACTGGCTCTCCTTCATCTTCTGCCATATGTGGAAGCAGCCTGAGGACCCCAGAAGTCAATGGCTCTTGTAAAGTGCCATGTTTCTCATACAGCCTGCAGAGCCATGAACCAAATAAACCTCTTTTCTTCATAAATTATCCAGCCTCAGGTATTTCTTTATAGCAACACGAAACAGAGTAAGACAGAGGTGATGATATGAGTTACTTATTATTTTCTGTATTAGTTACAATCCTGCTGTAAAAAAATACAAATTTGGTGGCTTAAAACAACACTTTTATTATCTTACAGTTCTGATGGTCAGAAGTCTGACATGAGTCTCACTCAGCTAAAATCAAAGTGTCAGGCAGGATACAATGTTATGGGCTGCCTGCATTCCTTGGGTTGCAGCTTTGTTCCATCTTCAAAGCCAGCAATGGCCAGTTGAGTCTCATGCTGCATTGCTCTAACACTAACTGGCACGCCCCCCTCTTCTATTTATAAAGACCCTTATAATTACACTGCGCTCATGCAGATAATCCAGGATGATCTCTCCATCTCAAGATCCTGAATTTAATAACATCTACAAAATGCAACATAACATATTCACAGGTTCCAGGGATTAGGATGTGAACATCTTTAGGGGGCCATTATTCTGCCTAGCACATTGTCATTTGGTGTGATTCTGAAGAGAATTCACCTTTGTCTTATGAAACCCCATGAAAACTCCCTCTCTTATCTCTCAAACATGTGCTATATGATCACATTCTAGAGAAAAATTCCCTACAAGTAATCTTACCTCTCATTTTCCCATCTCAGGGATGTGGCCTAAATGTGTTGGTTGATGCAATTTTGTATAAATCGAGGAATGGATTTAGACTACTACCTCCTATGCAGACAAACAACCTGAAAATAAGCAGGTGTTGACATCTTCAGACAAGCTCAAAATCCATTTTGGTTGCTTATAGAAGATAATTACAAGAAGAGAAAACGCATTCCATTCTCATCACCAAAATGAGAACAACAGCACTGTATCTTGTAAGAATACAGAATTCGGGGGTAGCCAAGCAAATTGCATCATTATTAGAAGGATCTATCTTAAGCCTGGGGGTAGGGAAGAGAAATGGGATTATGCATTTAGCTAAGGCAATTTTCTTCATTTGCCTATGGTAAATCATCCTATATAATTAAGCAAACCCAGGGGCCTAACACATTAACTTGCCATCGATATATTCTATCTGCCTTGGCACCACTAGTGTTTCTGGCATTATTTATGAAGTCACTCTTCCTATATTTGCACAGCATGCAGCATTGTTCATAGCAGGCTGTGGATTATTGTCAATGAATAATGCCCTAGAAGCTCCTCACCCTTTGTGCTTATGTCTAATAACTAAATCAGCAATAGCTATTTCTCTGTGTTCTGCTTAAGATGATAGCACAGCCATAAATAAGCTACCAGCCGCAGGATTCATTTGGCATCAGTGAATCCCACTGCAAAGCTACAGGTTCACATCGTTCCCCGATAACCTTTAAACAGTGTTCACCCCTAAGAGGCTTTTTAAAGCTGGTGAACCTCAAATAGGGATATAAGAATTTTCTGAAATCTCATTTGCTTGAATTGTTTATCATCCAACACATACATCAGGTCTTCTTTGGGAATTTACCTGTGAGAGATGGCAAGAATAATGCCAGAGAAAGAATTCCTCTACAGCCACTCTTCTGTCTAAATTATGAAGAACTGCATGGAAAGTAATCTTCTAACATAGGAGGAGGGAGAGGTTTTTTTTCCTCCTGGAAACCTCTATGCCTTGTCAGAGAGCTTCACAAGAGGCCAGTAAATGCCAAAGTTGGATTTCACAGCCCAGTTTGGTTTAAGAAAAACAAATGTCAAAGGTTTCTGCTTTGCCTTTTCCCACAGGCCACATAAAAGCACTTTACCAACATTCACAGGAGAACTGGTGCTCCTTTTGCTAAAACGCCATGAGGTCACTGTCTGTGCCTAGTGCCTACTTAATGTCTCTAGTGAATATCTTTCAAATTCATTCAAGAAGGAAGCACTCAGAAACATGCATTAACCTCCTTTTCTCAAATGGAGGCACCGCTCAATTTAAGACTCATGACTTACGAGGACGATATCCAACACCTGCCACTAAAGAGGAAGTCAGAGCAGTGTCCTGCATGGGGCTGTCCTGTTTCGTGACCACAGTGATGAAGAACGTTGGCACTAAAAAGCACTGGGGAGCCCCGTTTCCTGGACTTTACCCGGCCTTATCGTCTCACCAGGCTGTATTAGTGTCTTGGGTGTGTCTACACAAATGATCACAACCTGGGTGACTTTAACAAAACAGAAAGTTATTCTCTCACAGTTTTCAGACTTCTAGAAGTCTGAAATCCAGGTGTTGGCGGGGCCATGCGTCCTCTGAAAGCTCTAGTGGGAATCCTGCCTTGCCTCTCCCGGCTTCGGGTGGCTCCCGGTGTCCCTTAGCTCGAGACAGCACCACTCCAACCTCCGCCACCATCTTTACGTGGTCTTCCGTGCTGTGCGCCTGTGTCCAAACCTTCTTCACTTTCCTCTTACAAAGACATCAGTCTGATCATTTCAACCCCGCCATCCTTAAATCATTACGTCTGCAAAATCCCTGTTTCCAAATAAGGTCACACTCTGAGGCTCCAACTGGACATCAGCTTTTGGGGAGTGTCCGGGAGGACACTATTCAACTCCACAGAGAATGGTTTCTCTGCCTGGGCTGCGCTGCGACGAGAATTTGTATTCCCGTGGCCCTCTGGGTCTCCCTTCTCCTGCAGTCGCCTGCTCCCCCGGTCCTTACAGGAGGTGTAGGGAGCCTGGAGCCTGAATTAATGCAGAACAGAGCGCCACACCAGCAGGGGCATTTCCTGCCCGCCACGCATGCGCCACAGCGACCGGGCGTCCTCCTAGCGGCAGGACTCAGGCGTGCAGGCTCCACGCCATCTCCGCCTCCTCTGCGGAGACACGTCTCTGTCTCTGAGGCTCCTGTCTTCTTTCTGGAAGATTCTTCGGCTTTCCACTGAGCATTTAAACAACCCAGAGAAACTCAAATTTTTATTGAAAATACGCTTTTTTCAAATATAAAGGTAATTCAACCTTATTATAAGATTATTTTTTAAAAATACATCAGAAATTAAATAGATAAAAATCTCCATTGGCCCACTGTATAAAGATAACCGCTGTTACTGTGTAGATGTATTCCCAAGCACTCTTTCTCTATGAAGCATATTTTTAAAATGTACTTTTTAAAAACAGATAGGGCAAGGTTGTACATATAGCCTCTCTTGGGTCTCAGATTCACAGAACTGAATTCACTCATAAATATAATTTTATGATATAGTCAACACAATGAAAACAACCTTCAAGAATTAGAATTTATTTTTAACTGTCTATTTTTGCATTATCTTCCCTAATCATTTCCTCATATCACTAAATAATCTCAAAAACACAAATTTAATGACTGCTTATTTTATTATTCATGCATTGCAATTAATTTAAATAACCCTGTAGTATGGACATATAGATCAAGTCCAATTTTCAATAAAGTCATAATAAAGCAATGCATAGCTTTACTCCCAAACCTTCTTGAATAGCTCTAATAATTACATTAAAATACATTTCTTAATCAAAAGATGTTTTACAGTTTTTGATAGATATAACTAAACCTCTAGAAAGCTTTTAATAATTTATAATTTTGCCATCTGTTTTATCATTCTCTTCAAACACTGAGCATTAACTGTATGAACATTTACTAATTTGAAAGGCAGGCAATGCTATCTTATTGCATTTTAATTTGCATTTCTTTGATTACTAGTGAGGTTAGAGATTCTTATATTTATGAAGTATTGGATTTCTTCTTTTGTAATTGCTCTTCGAACTCTTTTTTTCTAGTGGGATGTTTATCTTTTTCGGTAATTCATTTGTTCATTCACATTTTTATTGAGTGCTTATAATATGTCAGACAGTGGGTTAGATTGAGGAAAAAGAATATTGTGGGGGTAGGCGAAGGACTGAGAGATACCTTATTGGATTCCGCCTTCATGGAAACTAATATTCATTTTCTCATTAATTTACAAAATCTCTATATGTTAAAGAGACCTTTTAATTTTACGTATGGCCATTTTATGAAACTTTAGGGAGAAATCATCTATGTTTTTTGGAAGAGGGGAAGGGATTTATACTTTATCCCAAAAATATCTAGCTATTTTTTTATTTGCTTATATTTTTACTCTTTTTGAGTCAATTTTCCATTTGGATTTTATTTTGATATATGACATGCAGTTTTAGAATAAATTATTTTCCAAATGGTAATTAATTATCCCAGTACCATGTATTAATGATGTGTCATTTTGTCATTGTTTAGTAACTCATATTTATTACACAGTAACGTTTTATAAACATCAGGCGCTGGACTTTCTATTCTGTTCCACTGTTCTATTTGTGGGTCAATATCACAGTCTTCATTATTAAAATTTTATTATATGTTTTAATATATGACAGTGCAAATCCTAGCAGTTAAAAAAAATTCTTGGCTGTTTCCACTATCTTCTTTTTTTTTGATCCAGGATCACTTCAAGACCAAACAAAACAAAAATTTCCCTTTGGCATTTCGATTGAAATTCTTCTAAGTTCCCTCTAGAATCTGTTAGATGAGATTTCACTCACCTCTATTCCCAGTTGCTAAGCAATTCCTCCTAATTATATTTTACCCCACAGTCCCTTAATATATCTGACCCCAAGTCCCCACCTTACAGGACCACATTAAGTAAACCTGTCATTCAGGTCATCTGTCTGAAACTCTGCCTCATAAACAAGGAGAGATGTGGGCCAAAGAGGGAGTTACTTAGATGTTAAAAAAGAAAAAAATGAAGACTGAGTTTCAAGTCGAAATCTGAGGTCCAAATTAGCAGTGTGAGTAGGCTTAAATATCACAGTAAATAAAAATTTGCTTAAATTCTTTCCTTTTTATTGGTTAAAGTAATACAAAGCATTTTTATATATTTTATTGCAAATACAAAGTGTTTCAGATATTTTATAATTATTAACAGATTTGTTAGCTTGGTCTTATATAGCATTGTTCCAAAGAACAGAAAAAAGTATGTTTTCTAATGTTCTTATTTGAAATTAATTATAAGAGATGCATTGGGCTCAGGTGGCCGTCTCCTGTGGCTTTTCACTACAAACATCTATATAAGCTTTAGTTCTTCGTGGATTCACTGCTAGTCCACACTGCTCTTGTTCTAGCTTTCTCACCTGCAACATTTGCCTCTTACTTTAGTCATCTTCACATACCTGCTTACTAAAGATTAGGCTTAAGTATAGGATCATAAGCAAGTGTATCTATAGCTGTCTTGGAAAAATAAATAATAAAGTGCTTTGAGTTTTCCAGAGAGTATCAGCAGATAGGGAACTATCTTCACTTTCTATGAACCTTGATTTAAAAAGGGAATATTAGATCGCTACATTTATCCAGTTATAACCCATAACAGCTTGCTTAAAACTTTTTTTCAGTTCATTCCAGATAACACAATTCACAGAAAGCCATGGGATTCATTAAGTATTCAGCTTTTTCTCTCTTGGTATGTAAAAATAGATCAAATTTCTTACTCAAAGGTCCAAAGAAACTTTAGTTTTGTTTTGTTTTCAAGAACTGGGTTGAAGCATATCAGGTACCACTTAGGTAAATAATTCAAATTAATTCCAATGGAAAACAAAGGCCTGGACAATCCCTCTGTGGAGTACAGAACAAAGGCCCTGAGACCTGAGTGAGAGACAAGAATCCTGCCTGGCCACGTGAATAGGCAAATGCTCAATGAGCCCTTCTGTGTGCTGTTTCATCTGTTATATGTATTGATCTCAACTGCATCTCCTTTTAAATGGTTAATTTCTCAATCCTAGCAATTCTGTCTCTTTGCTCATTGGCAATGAGGCCAGCATTTGAAGGGTACTCTGTAAGAGTCGAAGGACTACCCCAGGGTCTCTGTATTTCCCTGAAAGCTCTTAGAGTAGCACCAGGAAACCTAGTCCCACCCCAGAGGAATCATCACTAGAGATTCTCCCATGGGTGTCATGACTTGAATGTGCCCCTCCCATGGCTCTGAGAGGTCCTTTGCAAACGTCATTGCTGAAAAGATACAAGAACTGCAGTTTCCCTGGGAAGAGTGCACCCACAGACTCACAAGGAGCCAAGTCCAGAAAAGCGACATGAACCCTGCAGGCCTTGGACCAGGCCTACAGACGCAGCTGGCATTGGTCAAAAGGTTTTCAATTTGGAGTAGGTCTTCAAAATTCTCTTTTCCAGATCTTTTGAAGTGTGTTATTTTTCCCCCAATTCCAAGTAGCAATTACTCTATAACTGGGTATATTTTCATTTATATGTAAATGTATTCTATTTTCATTTATGTTTCAATTGAAACTGAAAGAATTTACATCTGGCTGATGAAAAACTAAGAGACTGGGTAAATTGAGTCTTCTTTCATAGAATAAAGATGGAATTCTAAATTATATTTATACTTTACCATTTAATAGCATGATTATATTGAGACATTATTTAAAATGCCTGGAGTTTTCTTACTCAGCAAATTTTTGTCTTTTTTCCTCATTAAAAACTCTTGAGCCCATTATCTCATACTTCCTATTTTCTGATCTCATATAGATACAGTAGCCACATATTTCTTTGTGATTTCCGGAGATTGCTCCTTTCAAAAGATTTATTTGATGTAAACTTTACCTGGACTTCGTGGAGGCATTTGCCTTTGATATTGCTTTTCAAAGGCAAATGCCTCCATTGTCTCAGCCCAAAGTCTCCTGAAACTGATAAGCAACTTCAGCAAAGTCTCAGGATACAAAATCAAGGTGCAAAAATCACAAGCATTCCTATACATCAATAACAGACTTAAAGAGAGCCAAATCAAGAATGAACTGCCATTCACTATTGCTACAAAGAGAATCAAATACCTAGGAATACAACTAACAAAGAATGCAAAGGACCTCTTCAAGGAGAACTATAAACCACTGCTCAACGACATAAGAGAGGACACAAACAGATGGAAAAACATTCCATGCTCATGGTTAGGAAGGATCAATATTGTGAAAATGGCCATACTGCCCAAAGTAATTTATAGATTCAAGGGTATCCCTATCAAGCTACCAATGACCTTCTTCACAGAAGTGGAAAAAAACGCCTTAAACTTCACATGGAACCAAAAGAGAGCTCACATAGCCAAGTCAATTCTAAGCAAAAAGAACAAAGCTGGAGGCATCACATTACCTGACTTCAAACTGTACTACAAGGCTACAGTAATCAAAACAGCATGGTACTGGTACCAAAACAGAGATATAGACCAATGGAACAGAACAGAGGTCTCAGAGGCAATGCCACACATCTACAACCATCTGATCTTTGACAAACCTCACAAAAACAAGCAACGGGGAAAGGATTCCCTGTTTAATAAATGGTGTTGCAAAACTGGCTAGCCATATGAAGAAAGCAGATACTGGACCACTCTCTGACACCTTACACTAAAATTAACTCCAGATGGATTAAAGACTTAAACATAAGACCTAACCCCATAAAAACCCTAGAAGAAAATCTAGGCAAAATCATTCAGGACATAGGCATAGGCAAGGATTTCATGACTAAAACACCAAAAACATTGGCAACAAAAGCCAAAATAGACAAATGGGACCTAGTTAAACTCCACAGCTTCTGCACAGCAAAAGAAACAGTCATTAGAGTGAATTGGCAACCAACAGAATGGGAAAAAATTTTTTGCAATCTACCCATCTGACAAAGGGCTAATATCCAGAATCTACAAAGAACTAAAACAGATTTACAAGAAAAAAGCAAAGAAGCCCATTCAAAAGTGGGCAAAGGATATGAACAGACACTTTACAAAAGAAGACATATATGAGGCCAACAAACAGAAAAAATGCTCATCATCGCTGGTGATTAGAGAAATGCAAATCAAAACCACATTGAGGTACTATCTCATGCCAATTAGAATGGCGATCATTAAAAAATCTAGAGACAACAGATGCTGGAGAGGATGTGGAGAAATAGGAACACTTTTACACTGTTGGTGGGAGTATCAATTAGTTTCGCCATTGTGGAAGACAGTGTGGCAATTCCTCAAGGACCTAGAAATAGAAGTTCCATTTGACCCAGCAATCCCATTACTAGGTATATATCCAAAGGATTATAAATCGTTCTATTATAAGGTCACATGCACACGAATGTTCGTTGCAGCACTGCTTATGAAAGCAAAGACCTGGAACCAACCCAAATGCCCATCGATAATAGACTGGACAGGGAAAATGTGACACATATACACCATGGAACACTATGCAGCCATAATAAACGATGAGTTCGTGTCCTTTGTAAGGACATGGATGAAACTGGAAAGCATTATTCTCAGCAAATTGACACAAGAACAGAAAATCAAACACTGCATGTTCTCACTTATAGGCAGGAGTTGAACAATGAGAACACATGGACACAGGGAGGGGAACATCACACACTGAAGTCTCTTGGGGGGGAACTAGCAGAGCGACAGTGGGGATTAGGGAGTTGGGGAAGGATAATATGGGGAGAAATGCCAGATACAGGTGATGGGTAGGAAGGCAGCAAATGACACTGCCATGTATGTACCTATGCAACAATCCTGCATGTTCTTTACATGTATCCCAAAACCTAGAACACAATAAAATATATTTAAAATAATAATAATAATAATAATTTTAAAAGTTTTTACTTTTCCCTGGATCTTTTTCATGGAATGTTCTCTTTCCTCTGGTGTGATATTACAGTAGAAACTGACAAAACCTCAATGACATGGAGACCCTAGTGGTTCTGTGTAGAGGCATACAATTAAAATATGTATAGCATGGTTTGATTAAACAGATAGGAACATATGATTAAGCCCTTTTATGCAATGAATTAATTTAAAATTGGTGACTTGAGTTTAATGTTACATATAAGCAGTCTAAATTTAACTTTTACAATAAGTAAAAATATATCCAGAAGTTGATCTGGATCTCATAAGCAAAAATAACTAATATTTATAGTTTTTGTGATAGTGCCAAGCACTTTATGTGTATTTCTCCATTATTCCTTACAACAACTTTAGATTAGATACCATTATCCCCATTTCACAGATGAAGCAGCTGAGGTACAGGAAGGCTAAGTAATTGGCCTTAAATTACCTAACTAGCAGTGGCAAAGTCAGGTTTCAAACTCATATCACCTGACTACAAACTCACATTCTTAATTGGTGGGCAGTAGTGCCCCTAAAGCTTTTTCCAGGCAGTGTGCCATCCAAGTGCTGACTAAAAGCTGCCCTCGCTAAACTTTTACTGCCAGATGAGTTATGACAAATTTACAGAGCTATGCAACATGGAATCCACAGAAAGTCTCACAGTAACATCCTAAGCTTCTTCTTGCTTATAATGTAACTGACAGAAAGTTCTGATTTAAGATTGCCAGATTTAGCAAATAAAAAATGCAGGATACCCAGGTAAATCTGAATTTCAGGTAATCACACAGTTTAACAAAATTTTAAAAGATATATATGTCTGATGCAATATTTTAGACATACTTAGACTAAGAAATTATTTGTTGTTTACCTGAAGTTCAAATTTCACTGACTGTCCTGTATTTTATCTGGGAATGCTATCCCGGGTGGAGTTCATTCTCAAATGTTGTCCACTGAACCAGAAGAGAACACCCACATGAAAATTTGGCTTACCCGTCTTGAGCCAAATGCCAGGGTGACTCCAAGAATTATTCAGACTCCAAAGTCACTTGTGACTTGTGATGTGGTCACACCCCTACATCCCTACTTCACCCCAAGCCAACCAGCTCCCATGTGCCGGCAGCTCCTAAGGCCCAGTGCACTGAGCAGTGTGACTTTGAGTTGAGTTACCAGAAACCTCTCTTTCCAAAAGGTTTAATTCATCTCTATATGTCCACTGAAGCCTGACTCACAGAGGTAGAGCATTTGGGTGACAAAGTATCAGCAAACATTATCACAAACTCCCAGCGGTCCTTCTTACTCCCACTGTATTCCGGCCCCTAAGCCAAAATTTATTTACAAAGACATTCAAAACTTCATGTTGAAAAAAGAAATGTGCTTCTCATTCTACTGCTTTCTGTGTGTTCAATCTCAGTCATAATATGTAAAGACCAGATGAACATGGTCTTGAACCTGTGAGGACAGAATTTGGTCTTGGATGCTTTGTATCTGACAGCCTTAAAGCTTTCACTGGGGATGAAGCCAAAATACATGATTCCATGTGAAATTACTGGGTGAACTTCCCATTACAGAGTTCACAGTGGCCTTGAAAAATATTGTCCTTTGAGGTATGCCAAGTCAAAATCATGCAAAGTGCTATTTAATTGATGCATTGAGTTTAAAAGCAGCCAACTCTATCATATTAGCCCTGTGTTGCTCACATCAGCAAGTGCTCAATAAATAACTTGTTGATTGATTGACTGAGGGACTATAGGAAAAAAGTACTGAATAATTCTCTTTGCTACATGACCAGATGTCCTCTGTAAGGGTGAACATAGCAGGGCACAGCAGGGCAAAAAAAAAAAAAAGCAATTGGAGGCGCTGCTGAAAATTATTCAGTGAGAGCAAAAAACAAGAGAAACACATTATCTGCATTCCACGCTTGATGTATAAGCATTTGAAATGAAGTTGTCACAGCAGTAAGAATAGAGAAAACTGCCCAGGATCGGGAGTTTAGAGACTTGAATTTTGGTCCTTTGTCAACAACCACATGTGAGGCCTTGGGATAGTTAATTTATATTCTTTCTGGAAGTTTGGCTAAATGTTTTCTAAGATCACTTTCATTCTGTAATTTTCTAATTTTTCTTCTGACTCAGGTTTTTATGCATTTAAGCATCAGAAAATCTTAGCCTTCTTACTCAAGTATTCATTTGTTGCTTTTATTCCTCAGCTTTTCGAAGCAGATTACATGCTTGAAAAATGTACTATCAATTCCTTATGACTATCTTAGCTCTAAGGGAGTTCAGCTAATTACATTAATCAGCATAGCCCTAGTGCTGTCATACAATCAACCTTTCTTATATTAATTCATTCTTTTATTCAATGCATACGAAAATTTTAGCCAATACATATTTAATATTTATTAAGAACTCATTACACACTATGTACTGAACTAGGCATTGGTGAGAAGATTCCCTACTCTTAAAGAGTTTAGAATCTAATTAGAAAAACAGGAATGTAATCAGACAATTTCAACCAGTTGTGTTAAGTGCCATAACAGAGAAGTTGGCAAAAAGTTGTGGCAGCCTAGAGGGAAGGTAGCCATGTCCTAACTGAACCAATCAGGGAACTCTTGACACATAAGATTGCAAGAAGTATTCCAAGCAAAAACCATGAGCTTATTCTGCAATAGCACGTACAACTGACATAGGCTTCATGGGAAAGGGAAGCTAAAGAAGCCAGGATTGATAGCTTAAAAATCCCAGAAGGAAGAGAGAAATGAGGAACAAAAATAGAAAACAATCATCAAAATGTATACAATAAGTATCTATGTTTGCGGAGCAAGTGTTGAGGCGGGTTAAGAACGAAGCACCTGCCCTATGGAAAATCATGGTAAACAGCATATACAACACCACACTCTTCCACAGGCAGGTCTCTGGAGCAACACATTCTGTTTTAGCATCAACCAAAGGCAATGTATTGAGTTTTTCATTTTCCCTAATACTAGTTCATCACAGGCTTACTTTTCATTGACTCCAAACTAAAGTGGCCCCAGCTTCCCCATTAAGTACTCTCCACTGTGTAATCCTGGTGATTACAATTCGAAAGCACCTTGTCTATCTGTTTATTGGCTTCAGACTTAGAAAAAAAATATATGGTTCCCTCCTGAGATTGTAACATTTCACTGTGTTTCCAACCTTGAGTAAGGGGTTAATTTCTTATGGGCTCTAAACCTGTCAGAGCCTAGGGACAGTGTCTGGCATGTAGAAATCCAAAACCTCACATCAATGTCTCAGAGCAAGAACCATATTTTCTCCATAAATGGCACTAACCTTCACAACCTCTTATATTTCCAGTGGCCTGTGACCTTTCAGTCAAAAATGGTAAAATTTCTTTCAAATTTGTATTACATTTTTTTTACATTAAAGCACTAACATTGGCTCCTAAATCCTAAAGAAATGTATTTCTTTCTCTACTAGAATGAGTAAGGTGCTAGAATAGAAACAGATGGAAAAAAGAGATATAATTACGAATGAGCAGAAATCCTGGCTTTCTTATTTGTATGGCATGGTTCCTTTCACTGAGTAGAATGCATCAGCTTCGGTGTAATGAGGTCATCAATTTTAATTTTTCCAGCCTTTCATTTGGTGGTTGCTGCCATTCCCATCCTAATCTTCAAAGGGCACTGCCAGGATAATTATCACAGCTACCAGATCTTTCTCCTGTAATATCACTGAATCTGATCAACCTATTTTCCTTGAAACTTGGGATCACAGGTAGAGTTATTGCACTTACTCTGACAGTCACCTTTCTCCAAAAGCACAGATTTTGGAAGGATCAAAATTGCAATCACATATTCTGTTATATAACTCATTTCAGACAAATATTCTATTCTAGTCCACATTTAAATGGTTATAACCCATGGGATTGCATGACCTTGCCTCTGCTTAGTCAAAGCGGGCTTTATATCTTCAACTGAGACATAAGAAGAGAAAACATTCTCAAATGTGGCTATCGTATTAAAAACTCTCACTGATGATTACATGTTTTTCCTATAAATAACTGTCTCATATGCATATAAAAGCCAGAAATATCCTTTTTTCCTTTAACATTTCACTTTTCACATTTTTACTGCAGACAAGTCAGGTTAATGCAGGAATTAGTAGTTAGTGATAACATTCATGAATAAATGTGATTCCAGCGGTTTTTTAGTTTAAGAAAGGTGTTTTGAACACTAATTTATATGGGCAGTTTTGCTAAATTACCAAGTTCAGCCAGTTTCAGAGTGTTTATAGTTTCAGAATCCACTTGACATTCCCCAAGAAATAAAAACAGGCTTTTCTTTTTAATTGGGCTGGTAGTCATTTCCTTTTCTCTAAAATTTGAAGAAATTTATGTAGTGTCTAAATATAACTTTATCATCTGCAAAATGACTTCCCCTTGGGATGTCAAAAGACACAAGTGACTCCAACAGTTATTCCAATGAAATTATGAAGTAAAATTTTGTGTAAACTGAGTTCTTGGTTTCTTACAACAAAGTTGAAGCTAACTGGACAACATTTCTATTTTAGCACTCTTGCTGGCTAATTTTCACTTTACTCATTATTTACAAGCCACTGTTTATACAACTAATTATGTCACTCATGTAACTCTTAATGGCTCTCATATATATAAACATACACATTGCATCATTTATACTCCTGAGATGAATTCATTAGCAATTAATAACAGTTCAAAATCCTCACCTAAATTTATACTCCTGTGAATGCAGTTAACAACACATGCCACATAGTTCAGTTCTTTTTAAACACACTCAGATACATGCACACATACACTAGGAGTTTATAAATAACAATAATTGTTACAAATAATGGCATTTGGCATGACAACCAATTATTTTCTGAATAATCGGCATCCATTAATATTCTCACAGATTATTGTGTTTACAAATCACTGAAGACTAACATAATCACAATATTCAGAACAATAAGTTCACGGCATGAGTCCCCTACTAAAACGTAAGCCTTGCAAGTAAGGAATGGTTATTTCTACTCACCACTGCATCCTCAACACATAGAACAGTGCCTGGTTTTAGAAGAGGTTTTTAAAAAATATGCATTCATTGTTTAGAAAATGAATAAATTATCTAAATGTGAAATTATTTTCCTCATTTTTAATAGCAAAGCAATACAAAGATGGATATATTTTGGATCAAGAGAAAACATCCATTAGGCCTACATAGTAGCTAGATGGGCAGGATTTAAAGGAAATATTTCTGAACTCTTTTACACCATTGGTGACAATGTAAATTAGTACAGCCTCTATGCAAAACAGTATGGAGATTTCTCAAATAACTAAAAATAGAAGTACCGTTTGATCTAGCAGTTCCACTACTGGATATCTAACCAAAGGAAAAGAAATCAATGTATCAAAAAGACACCTGCAATTGCATGTGTATCGCAGTGCTATTCACAATAGCAAAGATATAGAATCAACCTAAGTGTTCATCAGTGGATGAATGGATAAACAGAATGTGGTGTATATACACAATGGAATAGTATTCAGCCATAATTGAATGAAATCACATCTTTTGCAGCAACAAGGATGGAACTGGAGGTCATTATCTTAAATGGAACAAGCCAGGCATAGCAAGACAAACATTATGTGTTCTCACTCATAAGTAGGAGCTAAAAAAGATTCGTTCATGTGGATGTAGAGAGTGGGATGATAAACATTGGAGACTCAGAAGGGTAAGGGGTTGGGGGGAGATGAAGATAAGTTGTTAATGGATACAATGTGTTTTACTTAGGTATTGCATACCCTAAATTCTCTGATTTAATCACTATATAACCTATGCATGAAATAAAATTGCACATGTACCTCTTTAAGTTGTATAATACAAAAAAATTAAGCAACCACTTCCCCTTTAGAGAAGAATCTGTAATTACCTCAATGTTGAAAAATCCCTATGATTTACAGTCACTGAAAAACCTTACATACAGCAAGCTGCAGTAATCAAGGAGACCATTGTGTATGAATTTACACAAGGGCAGAAATGAGTCCAGGAAGGACATGAAACCCTGCATCTGAGGACAGTATGTTTATCTACTTAGATCTAATGATCACAAACATCCCTTTGATTGGAAATGCAAAAAAACGTGCAGTATGCCTGGTCTATGGGAAAATATATCCTCTAGGCAGTGTTAACACTTGGCCAGCTATGCACTGGATCCATCACCATGGTGACACCCCGTTTTCTCTATTATGCCGAAAACTTCTGAGTGCTACAGTCTTTTTTTGTTGGGTGTGATCAATGGGGCATGTTCGAACAAGACAACTTTCCATCCAAGCAGTTTATGACATAAAACAAAAAACTAGATGTTCCTGTTTATCCTGGCTTACCTACATCCTGGCCTAAGTCAGAAGTTTGGGTAAGGTTGACTCCCGAGGTCTAAGCTAGCTCTCTAATACATGGCCCTTGTCACTTTATTGGCCCTGCTCTAAGACTCTGCTTTGATTTGCCACTAAGAAGTTGTTCTAGATGGGTAAGTGCCACCTTTCCATTTTTTAATTAGATCTGATAATATCTACTTGTAAACTCAAAAAATTATGATCTATCACTACTAAAGATTCCTACTACATCTTGGAACATGGAGGCAAATGGATAGGAAAGGAAAGAAAAATAATAATAAGCAAAGCTAAATAAAATGGAAAAAAAAAGTCAGAGATTTCACACCTTTGGGGTTTTTCCATCCTCCAAGCTATTTTTCCTTGCTAAGTCTGCTGTTTGGATGTTGTGTTGCTCTCTGCCTGGGTGATCTACACAGTGATGGTCACACTGCCAGCTCCAGTGTCACCTTCCCTTTGAAGCACAGCCAGAAAGGTGTCACTGGAAATGCTGAATTACTATACATGAAAGACACAAAGGGAAGTATGAACTGGGACATCCAGTCTAGAAGAAGGAAAGCTAAAGCAATGGCATGTAATGGTATTCAGACAGGTGCAAATGCCTGCCAGGCCTGATGAACTTTGTGTTCAGTCAAGACTGAACTACACAGAAACCTGAGGATTTTATTAATGGACATGACTTTAGAATTTAATCTGGCCTAACATCCTTGCTTTACAGCGAAGACATTGATGTTTGAGATACAGCCCTAGCGGGGCTAACCTACAAAGGAAATCAATGCACTGAACTAACCTGATAATCCACAGCTAACTTACAAGGGAGATCAATGCACTGAGGATATGTCCAAACTGACACTCTAGGTCTATTTTCCATTATGCAACATGATTTTAGGTGGTACAAAAGCAGAAGTATATTTTAATAGTTATGTATTCCTTTTCATGTATATTCTTAAAAATAACATGATCACATAAATTTAGTGATATAAAATTTCCTGTAAGTAAAAATAAGCAAATATGGCCTAATGCCTTTGATCTTTACTGCACCATCTCAGCCACCTCCTCAGAAGTACAGTGCAGGTGAGGTGGATGCAACTGGAGCATATATAAGAGATCAACAATGGGGGAGCCTTTCCTAACATCAGGGATTTTATTTTCAAGAGAAATCGGGTTAGTCACTGAAGTTATGGGAATTTCTCTGGGTATGTCCCTGGAAAGGATTAAATCCCTCCCTCCTTGAAACTATGAGAAATGAGATGAACTCTTCACACAGTATCTATCCATAAGCATCCGTGACTATTTAGAAAACTGATAATGCCTCCAAAACAATAGCAATATATTTAATACCTAAAATTTATTATGTGGCCAACAAGTCAGGCATAAGTTAAGACCTCAGATTATCTCAAATTCTTATCACTGCTTTGGGGTTGGGTAGCAGTGAAACAGGAAAGGAATAAACTTTGAGATAATTCAGGTTGGCTTTAATCTGGTGGGTGATTTTTATCAATATTATTTCTATAAACCCATGTGGACCAACATTCTATCTAACCCAATGAAAGTTTTAAACTACTATGTTTCACCATTGAGTCCCAGCTGTGTGATTAGAATTATTAGAAGAACAAGTGCATCAGAATTAGGTCTTGTTTCTTTTACCAAAGCAAAACTCAGTCTATATAGAGGCAGTTTTGTCATATTTGGAGGCATGGCTCTATAAGAAAATCAACTAAATGGACTGCTTCCTACCACTGAGGGTAGAAAGAAACCTGGCAAGTTTGAACCATTCCATTTTATGGCAGTTGTAGTGTCTGTACTACATTCTTAAACCAATCTTCTTCCTCAGATGAAAAGCTGCAATGATGACATTCTGTTTAAGACTCTTCCTTGAGAATTCTTTAAACTTGATCAAATTAAGTGGCTATTTCTTATAAAACATTATTTGATGACTGATTTTAATGAATGAATACACGACTTTGATTTTTTGCAGTCCTGAGATTGAAAATGGATCTCAGGAGATTTTCAGGTACTCTCAGAATAAGACTATTGATTTGGTTTGGACCTGTTTCCCCATCCCAAACTCATGTCAGGTGCTGTCCTCATAATAGTGAGTGAGTTCTCCAGAGATCTGGTCATTTAAAAGTGCATAGCACCTCCCTTCTCTCTCTCCCTTGCTCCTGCTCCATCCAGGTAAGACATGTCTGCTTCCCCTTCACCTTCTGCCACAATTATGTTTCCTGAGCTTCCCTTCACTTTCTACAGTGATTATAAGTTTCCTGAGGCCTCTTCAGAAGCATAATCCTCTATACTTCCTGTACAGCCTACAGAACTGTGAGACAATTAAACCTCTTTTCTCTATACATTGCCCAGTCTCAGGTATTTCTTTATAGCAGTGTGATTACAGACTAATGCAGAAAATCAGTACCAAGGAATAGGGCATTGTTATAGAGGTCCCTGAAAATATGGAAGCAGCTTTGGAATTGGGTAATTGGAAGAGGTTGGAAAAATTTGGAGGGCTGAGAAGAAGAAAGGAAGGTGAGGGAAAGTTTGGAACTTCCTAGAGACTTGTTGAATAGTGATGACCAAAATGGTAATAGTGATAGGGAAAATGAAGTCCAGGCTGAGGAGGTCTCAGATAGAAATGAGGAACTAATTGGGAACTGGAGTAAAGTTACTCTTGTTATGCCTTAGCAAAAAGCCTGGTGGCATTGTGCCTCTGCTCTAGGGATTTGTGGAACTTTGAACTTGAGAGTGATGATTTAGGGTATCTGGTGGAAAAAATTTCTAAGCAGCAAAGTGTTCAAGTATAGCCTGGCTGCTTCTAACAGAATATGCTCATATGTGTGAGCAAAAAAAAAAAAAAAATACCCAAAACTGAAACATATTTAAAAGGGAAGCAGAGCTTAAATGTTTGGAAAACTTGCAGCCTGGTCATGTGGTAGGAAAAAAAAAATAGAAGTCCATTTTCAGGGAGGAATTTATGCAGGCCACATAAATTTGCATAAAAAAAAGAAGTCAAGTGCTAATATTCAAGACAATGGGGAAAAGGCTTTAAAGGCATTTCAGAGACCTTTGCAGAAGCCCCTTCCATCACAGGGTGGGAGGCCTAGGAGGACAAAATAGTTTTGTGGGCCAGGCCTAGGTCTCCATTATCCTCTGAACCCTTGGAACACTGCTTCCTGCATCCTGGATCTTCCTGCATCCTGGATGCTCCAGCTCCAGCCATGGCTCAAAGGGGCCCTCATACCCAGGCTTTTGCTTCAGAGGGTGCAAGCCATAAGCCTTGGCAACTTCCATGTGGTGTTAAGCCTGTGGGTACACAGAATGCAAGAGTTGATACTTGGGAGCCTCTGCCTATATTTCAGAGGATGAATGGAAAAGCTTGAATGTCCAGCCTGCTGCAGGAGCAGAGACCTCAGAAAGAGCCTCTATTGGGGCAATTCAGAGGAAAATGTGAGGTTGGAGGTCTCATACAGAGTCCCCACTGGGGCACTGCCTAGTGGAGCTGGGTACAAAGGGTCACCATCCTCCAGATCTCAGAATGCTAGATTCACTGGCAGCTTTCACTGTGCCTGAAAAAGCCACAGGCACTCAACACCCCTTAAGAGTAGCTTTGGGTCGGAACCCTGCAAAGCCACAGAGGCAGAGCTCCCTAGGCTCTGGGAGCCCACCCCTTTCACCAGTGTGCCCTGGATATGAGACATGGAATCAAAGGAGATTATTTTGGAGCTTTAAAATTTAATGACTGCCATCCTGGGGTTTCAGACTTGCATGGGGCCTGTAGTCTCTTTCTTTTGGCTAATTTCTCCCTTTTGGAATGGAGGTATTTACCAAATGCCTGTACCTTCATTGTATCTTGAAAGTAATTCACTTGTTTTTGATTTTACAGGCTCATAAGCAGAAGGGACTTCCTTGTCTCAGAAGAGACTATGAACTTTGGAGTTAATGATGAAATGAGCTAAGACTTTGGGGAGCTGTTGAGAAAGTATGATTATATTTTGAAATATGAAAAAGACATGAGATTAGGGAGGGGCCAGAGGTTGAATTATATGGTTTGGGTCTGTGTTTGTGTTCAAATCTCATGTCGAATTGTAATTTTCAATGTTGGAGGTGGGACCCAGTGGAAGGTGATTGGATCATGGGGGCAGATTTCTCCCACAGTATTGTCCTCATGATAGTAAGTGAGTTTGCCTGAAATCTGGTCATTTAAAACTCTCAAACTCTCACACTCTCTTTCCTTCCCACCCCTCCACTCCCTTTCCCTCCTCAAACCTCCTCTCCTCTCCTGTTCTGGACATGTAAGATGTGCCTGCTTCCCCTTTGCCTTGCACCAAGAGTGTTTATTTCCTGAAGCCTCCCCAGAGCAAATGGCACTATGCTTCCTGCACAGCCTGTAGAACTGTGAACCAATTAAACCTCCTTTCTTTATACATTACCCAGTCTCAGGTATTTCTTTATAGCAGTGTGAGAATAACACAACTAGCAAAATCTAAAAACGTCTATGTGGTCAATTCTCAAGAAAAACAGCTGTTTTTTAAGATTTATTCCAAGTCTCCTGACATAGGATACGCTGTCATACTATTTTTTTTTTTTTAATCTTCCCACCTTAGCCTCTCAAGTAGCTGGGATTAGAGGTGTATACCATACCACCATACCTGTCTAATTTCTTAGTTTTTGATAGAGACGAGGTTTCACTATGTTGCCCAGGCTGATCACAAACTCCTGGGCTCGAGCAATTCTTCTCCCTCAGCCTCACAAAATGCTGGCATTACAGGAATGAGCCACTGTGCTGGCCTTGTCTTTTACTTCTTTGACTTGACACTAGTTGACGTAGTTATGCACAAAGACTTCAATTCTGCATATGAATTTTATCTGTTGGGATCTTATCTCTGCAACTGCTGGATACTGGAATGCTCTAATTCTTAGTTCTTTGGTGATCTCTTTCCAACCTGTGGCTTTAACTACCAATGACATATTGTCAGCTGGCAGTTATTTGCCCAGCCAGTCCTCTTTCTTGAAAAACAGGCCTATATGCCATTGCTCATGTCACATCTCTACATGTATATCAGACATCTCAAATTAACATGGCCAAGAAAATGGCCAATATTCACCATCAAACCTGCTCTGCTTGAAGTCATCTCCATCACAGTTAGTAGCAACTCCATCCTGCCAAATTCTTTGCCCCAAATCAGTGGCTTTATCTTTGAATTATTTCTCTCGTATAGTGAATTCAATTTTTCAGCAAATCCTACTGGCTTTGTCTTCAAAATAGATCCAGAATCTGAAAACTCTTTATAGCTGTTGCTGTGCCCCTAGTCTGTGTGTCTGCTATCCCTTGCCTGGATTATTCCTATCACCTCCCATTTAGATCTCTTGCTTTAATCCTTATGTCTTATGATCTCTTCTTACTCTACAGTACTCAGAATAATGCTTTTAGACAGACACTTAGATATACCATGCTTTTTGCCTCAATCTCTTTAATGATTTTTCATGTCATTCAAAGTAATATTCAAAAATCCTGACATGGCCTAGAAGGTTCTACATGATCTATCTACAAATTCTGACCCCAACAGTTCTTCTATGTCCTATGACTCTAATCATTGCTGGGTTCCAGACATGAGGGAGTGTAAGGAAGGGGAGAAGAGAGAAATGGATCAGAATCACAGATAAAGTGTTTAGATTCTGTGAGGTTTTTCCCTCAAGAAAAGGTTTTGGCATGGCTCATTTGTCTTGATGGGGTAAGCTTGGTTGTGAAGAAAGGAACACAGCTTTTAGCCATAGCAACCATGTACACTTTGCCTCCTACCAGGACAAAGACTGGTCGCTTTCATCTGTTGCATTGCAGAATGCTAATGCAGTACCTAACACATAGTGAGATAATTTAAAAATGTTCATTAAGTGTCAAATTGCTAGAGAACACATAATTCTTTCAATATTATTGACAAATAGTCTTTGAAAAATATCACAAAAGGCATCTTTCTCAATGATATACCATACTCAATGTTGTCTTCATTACACTCATGCTATATATGGATGCTTTCACTAACACCTCAACATTCCCAGTGCTGTTAGCAGTTCAAGGTTTCACTGCAATGACCAGTACATTCAATGCCAAGATGTGTGGGTAGTTTAGTGACCCCATGTCTAGCCTTCAATCTTAGACTTTCTGAATAAGGTACATTCTCAATATGGCCCTTATTTGCATCACACCTACACTTTATGTCTTTGACTTTATAAGTAGCTTACTGGTAAAACTGTATAAGCCTGGGCATCTATACCTTAACAGATTTCTAAGAATTTATGTTTCCCCTATTCTACTAACTCAAAATAGAATTCTTTCCTGCATGTTAAAAATATTTGTGTGAATAGCTACTCCTTTAATTTCTGTGACATGAAGTTATGCAGGCTTTTGATGAGAAACTTCTCCTGAGGCAATTCAAATGTCAGATTGAGGAGCACATTAAGGGGTTTCAGCATGAAATATCATATCCAATGTGATCCGGCATCAAGTCGTCTAAGAAGTAACAGTAATGAAATAGTATTTGAAAAGGTGGGGCAGTTGTGGAATAGCATAAACATCTATCATTTTATCAGAATATAAAAGTCTCTTTGTAAATTTTAGCCTCTAATCATCTGTGAATGGTATGGTTAACAATGCCTGCAGTATTTCAACAGTTTCAGAAAAATAGCCACAGTTTGAGTATGACCTGCGTGTAAAGATTTTATGATGATATATATTTAGGCCATCAAAACTAAAAGAATGTATGTTTTGTTTGTTTTTCTTATTTTTCATGTGCTACTAACGTATTTTCTTTCAGGTAAAATAAATGAATGCCAGGAAGCTAAATGACTAATATGACACTTTCAAAAAGCCCTCAAATTGGCCATTTTCATCACAGCTTCCATCCGCAGCATTCCTTGCATATATTATTTTCTCTCTTTCTAATGCTTTTGCATCTTGTCCAGAGAATTTCTATGTGTATCTTCAAGGATTAGTTCAGGTGCCAATCACTCTTACCTTGTCTGAGGAATCACCTATTACAGCCAGAACTAGACAATCAATCTGCCTTTTCCTTCTGAACTTAAAGAACCTCTCATAATTTTTGGTAATATCCATCCATATCTTTCCTATTTGACTGTGACCCTCTGGATGCCAGACACTATATCTTATTTACTTCTAAATTCTAAATGCAAAGCAAATCAAATATTAAGCACGATTTGGGATTTGAAGAAGTGAAAGCAGCTAACATTGTAATGTCTTTAGATCAGTTACTGAAACAAAACATCTCTTGCTACTATACAATCTATCCTCTGAATTCCTGAATCTCAAGTAAAATATCATTGCGTCCTCAGCTGCAGTCAGAATGCCTCCGCCGATGAGCATGTCATGCTCACCGTGCATTTTCTGGCATTTGGGCTGATGCTGTTGTCCAGAATTCTCTACATGTGGATTGTGAAGAGAATTTATAGCCGAAGCTGTCTTATCAATGTTAGTATCCAAGTGTCTTTCCTCGAAGCAGAACCATCCTACCTGTTCTTATCTAGATTTTCCCAAGCAGAATCTCATCCTCACTGAGACATGTTGGGACAGCATAAAACATAAAAAAAATCATAAACAGCCTCCTTCCCACATATTATTTTAAATGACAAATCTATCTTGAACCAACAGTATTCAAATCATTGCTATCCTCAAGCCAAGGCAAACAAGCTTGACCGACCACCATGCTCCCAGCACATACAGCCTCTAAAGGATGTCTTTATTTCTTTTATAAGCATTGACCACAAACGGCTAGACCAGTAAAAGAATGTCACTGACTTGAAAAGGAGTGAAAATGAGTATAACAACTACAAATGCTAATTTCACTAACCTCAAATAAACATGTATAGCAACATGATTCCTTGATTTGGTATCCTCGCTCCTGCTGAATCAGTTGTATAGGCCACAAAAAAATGTATTTTGGCAGTAGAAAGGGACAGTGGCAATGGCTTTAAAACTCCTACAGCAGGAAGCAGAGAGAGGATCTCTGGGTCAGGCCTCAAACTTCAGATTCGTTTTGTTGATGCGGCTGTTGTTATGTTATGTTGTTGTGTTAGATACTATCAGATTTGCTGAGAAGGAGAACATTGAATTTGAAGGTGGGTCTTCACATGCAGATACTTATCACCATTGACACTTGAGTAATTTAACACATTGGAAATTAAGTCTGTGTTTCAAACCATCTACACTGTGGAACTGTGTTCTCAGCTTGTTCCATTTTTGCCTTTGGACCATTTCATTTTGAAGACACACTTGAGGAAGATGACATCATTAATTTAGCTAACAATATTCATTTTGTTTTCATTAGTTGTTTTTGTAGTTTCATATTTTGATGCTTGATCTGATAAATGCATAATACCCAGAGGGTGCCTCTATTTGTATTAACAGCAACTCATTTGCACCTCATCAATGATAGAATAGCTGAGCTTCCCTGTCAAAGGAGCATGAATCAGAAATGTTCATGAGAAAAGCGATATTTATAATGCAGATAGAAACTACAGGGAAAGTGGGAATGAAGCCAGCAGGGAGGACAAGTAAATGCTGAAGTGCAAGGCACTGCTTGGGGTTAATAGTTGTGTATACTCTAAATACCTCAGTGACTTGGGCAAGTTACTAAAGCCCTCTCAATCTCAGTGTTATCTTGAAAGTGAGTAAGGGTCAGTTTTATTATTTTAAAAAGTCATTATTCTATAATTATATACTTACATACATTGAGATTATAATTTTATAAGCTAATTTGTTGAGCACTGATGATCCTTGTGATTCCTTAACAGAAAATTTTATAAGGAAGGATTATCTAATACAAGCAATTTTTGGAGGCATTAAGTAATAATAATTACCATTTACTGGATGATTATGATGGGAATTATGTTTTTCAAATGCATGTTATATTATTAAATTATCACCACCATGCTCTTAGATGGGTGTTTTATCCCTGCTTTAAAAATTAAAACTTTTATTTTCAAATGGTTTCATTTAACCTGTCACATAACTAGTAAATGGAAGAAGCAAAATTCAAATCCAGAACTCTCAGACTTTCAAACGTAAGTATTTATCTACATCACCTCTAAGTGAAATTCCAAAGCAGCCATATTTATAAAGTTTCATCTTTCAAGTGCACACTGCCATCATATGTTTATCTCTATGCAACAAAAGTCACACTATTTTGTTGTCAGCACGAGTGTCTATAATATAAAGATTCACCGCTGGCCACGCGCAGTGGCTCACACCTGTAATCCTAGTGCTTAGGGAGGCCAAAGTGGGTGGATCGTGAGGTCAGGAGTTCAAGACCAGCCTGGCCAAGAGGGCAAAACCCGTCTCTACTAAAAATACAAAAATTAGCCAGGTGTGGTGGCAGTTGTCTGTAATCACAGCTACTCGGGAGACTGAGGCAAAGAATTGCTTGAACCCAGGAGGTGGAGGTTGCAGTGAGCCAAGATCGCACCACTGCACTCCAGCCTGGGTGACAGAGTGAGACTCTGTCTCAAAAGAAATATAAAAATAAAAATAAAGATTCACTGCTATCCTACTCTATACAACTGATAGAGCAAGTCAAAAAACATGTAGCATTAGAAATAAGGCTTTGGAAAATATTCTAAGAATGAAAGAATACATATCTGATTTTATTTTGCCAGTAGTTTCTGAGTGGGCTCAGAATGCCTGTATCCAGAAAAAATTATTTATACGTCTGTTATTATCTTTAGCATATTAAAGGAAATCATCTTTAACTGTTTGTTTGCTTTATTAGATTTGATATTTCTGAAAAGGGAGTAAGCCTTACTTATCTTTAAATTCCCAGTACATAACACAATGCTGTATACAGAATACATAATAAACATTGACCATATATAATTTAGTTAATAAACTTTATCCCAAATCTAATCTATTCTGAAATTTTACCTCAGTATCTCTTTTTTTATGGGTCTCTGAAATACAAAAATAAATAGTAGATATTTAATTTTGTTTAAATGGGAAGGGAAAAGCTGAGGCAGAAAAAAGAACTGAATATAGAAAGTACAGTTAAGCATCCACACCAAGGAGGAAAGAGTGCTATCAGCATAAACTCCATTCTACCAATAAGGCAGGTAGCCTGAAAATTACTTCTAAAAATGTATATATTCTTTATCTGATATAATTTGTAAGGGAAAAATTCTAAGAGTGTTTTCTAACAGTGACTTATATTGGCGTCAAGTACTTTACCCAACTATACCAAAGGGGAACTTGAAAAGTTAAAATTTTAGACATTGTTACGATCCAGATGACCCATGGAGAACTGAACTAAGCAACAGCTAAAGGAGTTTGGTGTTAGAATACAGAATCAAGCAATTTGGTCTTAAATTTTGGCAAAAAATCATAAAGATGTGAAAAGACACTAGAACTAAGAGTTCTGTGGTCTGAGTAGAATCTTTTTCCTTGGTGGTCCTCACGGAGAGGTAGACCATCCTGCTCTCATTCTCCCTATCCTCCTTACTTATCAGAAGCCTCGAGTAAATAATACCCCAATGTAGTTATTCTTGTGGAAAAGAAATCAGTAATTACCCCAGGATAGATGTCTCATATATTTAGAAAATGTATCCACGTCAGTGGCCATGAGTCATACCAAATCAATGGCCACCGCTTTGTAACCATGCTCTTAAAATGATGTACAATAATAGCCACTTTACTTAAATCCCCATTGAGCCCTTTTGCTGTCTTTGAATGCTGATTCAGAAGGATTATTTAGAGTTTAAAATCTTCAATGCCTTATCTTCTAGTCTTTCTCTTATTGTTTTGGATGGGAGAATAAAGAATCTAAGTAGTATTGCCAGAGACTCACATTAACATAAACCATCTTCTTTTCTATACAAATTAAGTATTTCTTTTATTCAAAAGGAGAATAAATTCAGTCTCTTCTCTGCACAATGGGAATTTTAGGTTGGTGCAAAAGTGATTGCTGTTTTTGCCAATACTTTTAATGGAAAAATAATGCTTAATAGTGATTTTTGCCTACGATAATTTAATTTCAAGTGATAGTGAAATCAATAGCTAAAGTAACTGTATTCCTTCTGCTTTCACTGTCTTATGAAATAGGCTGTGTACTCTGATGGTGTCAGAGCCTGTGAAAATCAATGAACAAAACTGTTGTGGTTTCCCTTCAGTTTCTTCCTGCCCCAGAGCCTTCCTCCACCTTCTGATGCCTTTCTCTGTGCCCCAGATTGACCCTCGTTTACAGAAGGTAAAACCCCGTCTCTACTAAAAATACAAAAATTAGCCAGGTTTGGTGGCAGGTGCCTGTAATCACAGCTACAGCCAGCCAGGGCCCCTTCCAGCTATTTCCTATGAATCCAGCCTTTGAAAGGCTCTGGCATAATATGGGATAAAGTACGGCAGCAAGAGGTTGGGGAATTTTCCCTCGCCCTCCCTGCTTTGGGGCAGCGCATAGCTTCTACTTCACAGCTCCTTCGCACCACTCAGCTCTCGGATTCCAGGACCACCCTTTTCCCCTGCTCCCCTTTGGGCTAACGGGTAGTATCAGCAACCTACTACTGCTCCTGAGTGTCCTAATATCCTTTCTGTTTCCTCACCCTGTAAGCAATTCCTTCATTAAATTCTCTTCATTAGAGTGGATTCTGTTTCTTACTAGGACCCATGAATAAAATTATGAACTTGATAGTAGAGTAACTTAAACCTTTCCATTCCAATCCCTTAACTCTGCTCAAGTGTCTACAAAACATAACCTTTCTTCTTTTGGTATAATTGAGGCTGAAATGAAACATTCAACAATAATGTTGGGTTTCTGTAGCCAGAAGGGATGTTTAACTGTAATCATCAGGAAGCATGGTAGTGTTCATGAATTCTGTACATTGAAGAACTGCTTCCCTTGGGACCCCTCTAGAGCCACCTTTTATACCAAAAGGAATCCAGTATCTACCTCTTCTTACTGCAGAGAGAGCAGAAACTAAACAGAACAGTATTCAGACAGCTCTTAGAGAGCCATATTGGCATTTCAGACAAAATGAAAAATTAGTAACACTGATCCCATGTTGATTTAAATTTCTGATGTTTTTTTAAACTGAGGATGTTTTGCATTAATTTTAATTGTAAGTATATTATGTTACAATTGATTTATCATGATTACTGAGATTTGGATGCCCGTCCCCTTCCTTTTGCATCCAAGGGGTCTCATTATCCTCCCCCTAGTCAAGTCTCTGTTAGAGGGAGACAGAGTATTTAAACCCCTCTCTAATTAAAAGGGAGCCACAGCTAGGTTATGGTGAGTGATTCAAGATGTGAGTTTGGAATTTAGACAGGCCTAACTTTGAATGTTAATCCCACCCCTTACTGGCTGTTGCCTTGGGCAAGGTTCTTAAAGTCTCTAACCCTCCGCTTCCTCATTGCAAGATGAAGATGATAATATAGGTCAACAAACGTAATCCGCATTGCAATGTCCAAACTGTTCTTAGAGACAAAAGGCTTTTGGCACATTTGGCATACATTAGACACAAAAGCATCTGGTAGGAGATCCTGACTGAACTTAGGGTAAGTCAATTCATAGCCTTTATTTATTCCTCTAATAAAGTGATTATTTATAGGGTGCTGCCTCATATCCCACTGGAGGTGGTACAAATTAAATATATGGTATATGCACTATGCAGCTTGACTGAAATTTGAAAGTTCTGAATTGAAAAATTTATATGACCCCGAGGGTTTTGGATAATTATTGTGAACCTGTAATAGCTCTTCCCAGGGATTCAGCGAGACAAAGCATGAGAGTGAGGGTACCTGGTGAATGGTAAATTGAGTCTTTCCCAGGACCCTGAAAATCTGAAAATTCGATTCTGGGACATCCATACCTTGACACTGCTTACTTCCCTGCTGAAGATGAGAGCTTGCAGACACTGAATTGGGCTCAAGAGGCAAATAGGTCATTATACAATTCCATCTAGAAAATGATGGACACCCCAAATATTAAAGGGCAGTGCCATGGCAAGAATGACACTTTGTGCACCTTGCATGGACAGAGCTTCTGGCAGCTGTGGGCTCCTGTTTGATTTTGGGGGCAGCCCATGAAGCTATGCTGAGATACGCAGCATCTGTTCCTCTCCTGTGTAGCCACCTCCCATCTGATTAGGTTTGCATCCTTGGCTAATTAGATCAGGAACCTAATCTAACCTTGCAGTGTGTGTTGGGGGTAGGTCTCTTCCTGTCAATCTGTAACCTGGCTGAAGCACCGCAGTGCTCAATAAACACTGTCCATTGATGTCATTTTAATTATTATGAGTTGCTAACTGGCATTTTTCAGAATTGAAGCCTTCTTAGAAATCAGTTGACTTACAGTATAATCTTTGAGCAATTGCAGATGCAGAGACTAAAAATTTCACAGTAATTATGAATAAAAGCTTGACTGAAGAAAGTGAAGATGTCATCCCAGTCTGGGGCGAGATATGAACTGTATCAGCAGAAGCTGAATGATGAAGAGACCTCTAGACTGGACCATAACAGAGACAATTCCCTTAATGATACATGACTAAAGACTTTACCAATTTCCAAGAAGAGTCAGAAGTCCATCTCAAAGCCTACTTTATATTCTTCAGAGTTCCTTGTTTTTAATTATGCCTAAATAACTTGAGAGAACAGTATAGAGTTATTCCATAGAAGCTAGGCTTAGTCATCTCATTTCTTTAATTGTCTGTTCACTGTCTTCAGAAATAGTTTTAGATAATCTGATCACAGCCTCCCTCTGTAATTTCAATCAGAACCTGGTGCCTAGAATGGGCAAAGCAGATTGGAGCCACTCTTGACTGTAGCTTTGAATCTGTGGAAGCTACCACGGAAGGGGAACCAATGACTGAATATACCCGGCACTGGGCTTGCTGATATTAATGACAAGTGTGTGTACCCCCAGCATTCCCTGACAAGATGGGCAAAGAAGCAAATCACTTGACTTCTTGTGTCTCAGTTTCCTCATTTATAAAGTTAATAAGTTGCACTAGAATATCTTTTTGCAAACTTTCCTTTTGCAAAAGTCTTCTCTTATATCACTTTTTAAATTAGAAATTCCAAAATATGACACAAAAATAGAGGCATTCTGTGTGAAGTAAGAGTTGAAGTGCAGAGGTCCTGTTTTATTCTGATGTTGTCTGTCTTTAGAGAGTACTTAAGACTCTGAAGAATCTTATGAGACTCAATGGGCCAGATGGTTTCCAAGAATCCTTTCTACCCTAGCACTCCCTTATTCCAAAAATCTGATTCTAATGGCTGCAATTTACTAGGTGTCTAATTTGTACAAAGCTTGAATTAAGCATTTTGCACACAATATCTTATTTAAGCTTTAGAAAAACTTTACAAGGTGGAGACTATTTACCCTCTTACACAGATTAAGGAACTGAGGCTCTAGAATTTAAATAACTTTCCTAAGGTCACACAAGCAGTAAATGTGACCCTACGATTCAAGTTCAGTTCAGCTGACTTCAAAGCCCAGTGTGTCTGTCAAAGAATCCAGAGAGAAACACTAGCTTGCTGAAATCAACAGTCTGACCTGAAACTGAGATTGAAAAGACTTGGGCGTCACACTGGTGTCTTTTCCATACTATATAATAGCTTTCTCCTCTCCCCTATTCTCCCCACACCCTTCTCTTCTTCTCCTCCCTCCAAACCTCCTCTGTAGATCTCCAGACATTTATGCAGGACCACAAGGCCACTGACAGCTGCCAAGTTTCACAACTTACACCCTCGGAATCCAGACAGAAAATTCCCACAGCATTTCCTAGGTACAGATGCCCATTCTGGACCATTCCACTGTGGTCTGATTCCGAGGGCAGAGTAAGGGTATAATACAGCTTTTCCTGCTACAGCTGTATGTAGCTGTAGAGAGGTGGAGAGGCACAGCCACCTTGAAGAAAATATGTTAGAAACTGGATTTGTGTCACAGAAAGATGCAACTGATTAGTTAGAAAAAAAAATCTCTCTTATTTTTATTTTTTCATTAAAGCACCTAATTATTGAGTACTTGTGTTTATCATGCTGCATGCAGATACAAAAATCTGGAAGTTGAAGAATGTGTTTTTGTCTAGGGGTTTCCACTTACTACATGTACAATGGTGGGAAAATTACTTCTCTCAGTAATTCAGTTTGTTTGTAGGTTGGTAGTGTTATTTGTTGGATTTGGGATTTTTGTTTTTTAGGTACAAAATAAAAGGATAATTTTAAAATGGTTTTCAATTACTAACATTTTCTAGGTTGGCAGATCTGTCCAGAACATATTTCTAATGCCAAATATAAAATCAAGCATTGGAGAAATCAAAACAGAAATACTAACAGCACTAATAACTTTCACGTGTAGTTGCTTGAGGGTTGACATTAAGCCCTCTTTCTGTGACTCTGCAGGACAGTTGGTGGTCCAGATGTCATTACGTCATTATTCTTCTATGCAAGGAGGAAACACATCAAGAGGTTAAATAACTTGTTCATAATCACACAAACGACACCATGGGGACTTGAACTCGGGTCTCCTGATTTCGAGTCAATATGCCCTAGACATTTGTAACAATTTCCCTGGTCATCAGAGAGTCTTGCTTTTAGTCATTGTCATTTCTCTGTCTGTTGTTGATTCCTAGTTCTAACTAAATGAATACACACTTGATGCTATGGAGGTCTGACAGCCACGTTCTTTAAAGCAATTCACTCAGCATTTTCAGGTGCTGGGATCGGTGGTAGCACCTATAGAAGTGCAGCGTGCCTTATGTTACAGCATCAATGTACAGCTACAGAACTTCTAGGCCTGGTCTGCCTGAAAGTCTGCAAAGTGAAGCACCTTATCATATTAAGCTCATTGTGGCTCATTGAGTTTTGTAGACTTGGGAGGAGGGAAAAAATTAAAAAACCCATAGTAGGCATTGCATCTTACTTGTAATTTGCTGCTGTCTTTTCTTCTAGTCATCTCTTTTAAACTAAACCAATAATGTATTTCTCCTTCTAACCAAGGTTACTTGGTGAGCATACCCAGTGAGATTGCACCTTGTACAATAAATTCTCTGCTCGAAATGGTCCTAATAGTGCAGTCTTTTCAGCTTCCAGGAGAGAAAAATTCGCCTTAGTTAGAAAAGGCATTTTTAAAAATTTCAGTGTTAATAACTACATACGTATGTAAGTCAATTTTTGAGCAGAATTTAGATTGGATTACTAAAAAAGAATGTCAGGACAGTTAAATCATAGAATAAATATAAGAGTAGTTCACATGGATATAGGCCTTTACTTCTCCCTTTTTAAAGCTTTTGTCCCTACCACTGAAAATTAAAATAGCATTATTAAATGAAATTATTGACCGCTTAATCATTCAAACTAATGGCCCCTTAATCAGTTTTTGACATCCTTGAACTCTGCATAGCATCTGACTCTAGTCGTCACCCCTTCTTAAAATGCTTTCTGCCCCTGAATTTGGAGGGTAAGACTATTGCATTGCAGTTCTTTCGCCTTTCCGAAACTGCTGGTATCACCTGCTGCCAATGTTCCTTTGCTTTTATCTCTATTTGCCTCCTGCCTCAGACAGCAAATCCAGTTCACAGTTTCAAATATCATCAGTATGAAAGGACCTAAATGCAAATGACTGCCAGTGTCTCAGCGGAAACAATTGAAGTGGGGCAGAAGTGGTACAGGGGCTGACTGATCCACACACTGCTGGCTACTCACTGGAACAAGGACTGTTTCCTGGGAAAGTGTCAGACTGACTTAGAGTTTGTGAACTGTTACAATTTCTATTCTTGTTTGTAAAGCTAATGAAAATCCCCTTGTGCTGTTGGATTTGGGAGAAGTTTCTTTAATCCTCTTTACATAAACCTTGCCTCTATTTCTCCTCTCCAAAAACATAGGAATCTGTATCATCTGGATTTGATATCCATATTTATCGATACAGAAGTTACTGGCTTTAAAATAATTTCTCTTCCTTTCATGCCATGCTACATAGAAACACTGTGCACAAAGCAAAACCTAAGCAAAAAAAAGCTTACAACCACCACCTTTTGTGAGATATAATAAAGTGAACCAGTTCAATGTAATTCCATGGATATCTTCCTCAAAACCTGAAAACCTGTATTGGCAGAAAGATTCTCCTTTTTATATAAATTGAAATTTCTATGATTACTTTGAATGAAAAAGTCCTGAGTCAAGTCTCAGGCTCACACAGAGGTTCCACGACTTAATAGTTCAACCTCAATTTCTTTATTTGTGAAATACAATTAGTATAGATGCCTGCTAGGGTTCTTGGGAGGATTAAAGGTAATAATGTAAAATGCCTAGAAACATAGTATTCTTTCAATAAATAGTACTGGCTCTTAGAGTAGAGTGGAGGAGAAGAACCCAGAGGCTAAAATATCCAAATAGCATGAAGGGAATCAGTCAGTGACTGTCCAAAATCAGGAACCCTAGTTCAAGACAGACCAAGATACCCTGCCTATACTTCTATTGATAAGTAGAATAACCTACCTAATTACAATTATTAGCTAAGTTTTTTCATTTGTATGATAAGGGAAAGAGCTAAACAATATAGAAAAACCCAGAAGGATGGTTGAGAGCTCTGCTGAATGTGAGAGGAAAACTTCAGGACTATAAGGACTACCTAGATAGTTTGTTGCTCCATGCGAGGCTATCAGATAGATGTTTGTTTACTTGTTTTTATTAACTTGGATTATTTTGTCTTAGCCTTATGGAGTGTATTAGCTTCTGGGATATTAGAAAGAATTTAAAGGTGGATATAGGCAGAGCATTGTCTAGAGGGCCTGATCAACGAACTTTGCCAGCCTAGATGCAGGAAGTAGGATTAGTTGCTCTGGATTTGCCATTCCTGGTAGTCTGTGGTATTAATATTAGGCTTCATTTGTATTGCTGCCTGGGTAAGCTTTTAAAATTTCCCACATCTCTCTAAACCAAACTTTAAGATGACTCCTTTGTGCTCCAGTTGTTCCCTGCAGAAGCCTTGTTAGACTCAGGTCTTCATGCAGTGAAAGGATGCTTCTCTGGCTGTAAAAATCAATCACCAAAAGCAGAGGAAACTTGGGCTGCTCATACTGGAGTCAAGTTAAAGACAAGAGAAATCATCTTACTGTGTGGGGATGAACAATAAAATCCTGGCAACTGATCTCTGACTGAGTTGTTATCGAAAAATGCTATTTGTTTCCCTCAGCCAATTGAATCATGACACTTCCTGTACCCTGGAAAAATATCAACTGCAGTTAGAAGGGAGAGAAAAGGAAGAACTGAATAGAATGTTGAATTAATGAATTCATTTTAATCATATCTTTAGCAGGCACCTGAAAGAGTAGGCCAATCACAAAAGTTACAAAGCATCTACCATGTTTTAGATTATTATTAGAAAGCTTTGGACAAATATCCTAGAAAAAAAAAAAGTCCTAATACTATTTAATCAGTTTTCAATTATCTGGAGGTTGATTATTGCATTTGCAGATGGTTCATACTTCTATTCTCCTTCCGCTCTCTCAGGCTGAATGCCTTTTAGCTATTATAGTGTCCATGTGCATTTCCAGGAGAGAACTGGCCGAAAGAGACATCAGCAAGCATATAAATGGAAAGACTCATAAATTGAGGAGATAAAGAGTAATTTGCCTAAGCAAGGCTTATGTATTATCTGTAGATCTAAAAACATCAAGCTCTCTATGAAATCATATTATGATGCCCTGTCAGCTAAGGGCTTTGTATCACTGGCCTTCAATAAATATTGGTAGAAAGAAGGGATAGCATAGCAGTAAGGAGCCCAGGCAGTGAAGTTAGGTCACCTGTGTTCACACTACATCTCTAAACTTGGGGCTGATTGACTTAACATCTCCATGCCTTAGTTTCTTTACCTGAAAAGAGTATTGTGGTACATTGTATTGCTATCAAAATGTGTACTAAAGGGGCAAAGTTTAGAGATGAAGATGGAGCTTGAGAGAGAGACTGAATTTCTGACATTCTCGCAGCTCCCAATCAATAGCACCAAGGGCAGCTATCCATGGTGGAGAAAACGTATTCTCTTTCTTAGACAGAAAGTCCATGGACCATGGGACATTTTCCCCAAGTGTGGTCAAACCAGTGTGACAAGTTGTCCCTGAAGAAGGTGACTCCACAACGAATGTCTACATCTCTGGGCAGTAAAGAATCATCTCTATCTTCTCAAACTAGACTCTGTTAGCATTTTGCAAACATCAAAAAATGTTTCACAGAATTTTACCAAATTACCCAGTTGTGGCTGACAAGGTATTGAACTTTCTATCGTGTTCAGCCTGCTGAATAACTGAAATATGGAATATTTGATGCATGATATAGCTAAATTGTCCAACATGTATTTTAAAGGAAGGATCTTAATAATTCTCTGGAAAATAGGTAGTGATCCCAAGAATGCAACCACACTATCGTCGGGGAGAAGGGAGATCAAACCTACATAAGCCTGTGCTATTAAAATAAAATAGGAAAGAAGAGAAGGTGGAGAAACTATGCAAGAAGAATATTTCAAAATGAGAACATAAAGGTAGCATACTGAAACTAGATTAAGAAGTTTGACTCTAGAATATTTTTTAGGCAGAAAATGCTTTGCACTTGAGAAAAGTAAAGGAAACATAGACTTTGCAAAGCAATAGATAAGAGATGAGATAAGATTACAAGTTGAAATGAATAAATTGCAGAAGTAAAGAAATAATATATAAAAAGATATTCTCTTGAAAATGAGCTCTCTCTAAGATCACCAGAGCAACAAAATAATATGAGAGAGAAAACTCCATGCCCAGTGAAACCAGGAGAGGGCTACAACCCAAACAGTAAGTTTTTAACAAAATTGAGATAGAGCACAGAGTGTCAATATATTGTAACACTTCTAACCCCGAGGAATGTCCTAGAGATCAAAAAGGGGAAGGAGATAAAAAGGAAGTTAGTTGTATTGCTCCTAAACAAGGTCAGCTGAGCTGATTAAATAAACACAAATTGTCAAACAAAAGATCTGAACGTACAGGGCTTCCCTCAGTTTAGCCATAATTAGGTAAAATTCTGTGAAACGTTTCTTGATGTTTGAAAAATGTAAGAGAGTCTGGTTTGAGAAGTAGAGGTGATCCTATCTCCGACTCAGCAAAGAGCATGCTTACTGATGTAGGGCTTTTCTTTGGATTTTAGACTTACCCAATCAGAGTCTTTAGGAATGGGGCCCAGAATCTGCTTTCACAGCATTACGGGGGCTTTAGAAAAAGGGAATTCAAGGGCTACACTGAGTAACATAATAATGTAAAATATTAATATATGTTGATATCTATTTAATGGCAAAATACAACACATATATGTCATTAGATACTTTGTATATTGCCATAAAAACAGGGAATTTACCATAAAGCACCTGTAAATCATCAGATCATTTAGAAAATGTGATCGTATATTAACTCTCAAAGAAAAGGTTAATATATGACAAAAAGTAGAAATAATTTGTATCAATTTTCTTCATTTAGAATTCCATAAACTAGCAAGTAATAACAGAATTGAAATGTAACAAAAATAACCCAATCTCTTAAAAATGTAAAATTCCTTCTCAGAAAATGTACTATTGAAAGAATAACTCAAAAGAATAATTACCAAATAATAAAAATGAAACTATTTTATTTTCAAGAATTGAAACTTGAGAACTAAGACATATGGTCGAAGCTGTATAGAGGGTAAAACTGATAGCCTTAAACACTTAACAGCACTGAGCAATAATGTATTGAATAAAGTATGCATTTCAAGAACAATAGTGACAAGAAAATCCCTAAGAAAGGCAAAATGAAAGAATAAAAAGATGAACCAGAAATTAATGAATTAGAAAATAGAAGTTGGAACAGGTAAATATATGTGAAAGTAAATTGTTTGCAAATGGGTAGAAAAATATCTTAAAAAGACAAACTACTTGCTAACCATTGATAGTTTTCTAGAAAAATATAAATTATCAAAACAAATCCCAGAAAATATAGAAAACCTAAACAGACCAAAAATAACAAATGGAATAAAGTTACTTCCCAAAATTGCCAGTTTTCATAAGAAATATTTGCAAGCCTTTAAAAAACATTCTTGTTATATAAACATTTCCAGATCGTGTAAAGATAAAAATCTTTCTATTATCTTTTTCAAATCCAAAATAAGACTCATACCATAACCTAACAAAGATGTGTATACACATGCACACACACACCCCCACACCACAGACTACTTTTACTAATAGTCATTTATTTGAAAGAAATTTGTTATATTTCTTCCCACATTATACACACATAAAAATTTCAAATGGATTGAAGACTTAGATATATTTAAAAACCATAAAAGTAATGAAAAGAAAATTTAGAATTTTTTTGTAGTTTTAAGAAAGGGATATATAAGCATGGACAATACCCCAAAACATTATTTTTAAAAAGCTAGAAGGTTTTTTGGAGAATAATGAACTTCTTCCTGGAAAATATACAGTAACAAAGAAAAAGACAATAAACTAGAAGAACACATATACAACAGACAAAGCATATACAAAAATCAATCATCATATTACAGTACGTAGAAAGCAAATACAACATAGCAAGAAAAAGGCAAACAAGTAGAAAAATAATGAAAAATATAAGCAGACAATTCATTTAAAACTGTAATTAACAAATATGTGGAAAAGGGTCAACTTACTAAAACTCAAAGATTTATCAACTAAAACAAATGTGATATATATTTTTCACAGAGATTGGCAAAATCTTTAAAGACTGTCAAAACCCAAATTTGGAGCAGACCTAGGACAATAAGTATATTCATAAATGATTGGTAGGAGAGTCAATTTTACCAATTTTTTTTTGCAGGATTTTCTTGTCATATGTTTAACAATATAAAGTAAATATGTTTATTCTTCAAAATTTCTCTTACAGAAGTGTACCCTACGAAGACACTTGGAGGAGTATGCAAAGACACTTGGAGGAGTATGTGCAAAGATGTTCACTGAAGCATGATTTGTAATATTGAAAATATGGAAACTACCTAAATATCCTGAAGAGGAGGTTCATTAAATAAGTTTTGGTAGAACCATGTATTAGAAGCCATTTTGGAAAATGACCTAGATTTATATGTACTAATAAGAAATACTATCAATATATTATTGACTAAAAAAATCCTTGGCAATATTTAACAGAAACCTGATGCTAGGAGGTGATTCAGTAACAGTTTATTTTTCTCATGCAACAGACTCACTCCACAATTGCTTAAGAGGCTCAAACAGAATGTCAGGAATGCAGGAGCTATCTTCGTGCTCTAACTATAATTAACAAATAGATCTGCCCTTGTTTTTGTATATGTTACTCCAAAGGCACAGGATGATGACCACATCCCCAGACTTCGCATCTCTAGTTCGAGCAGAAGAAATATTCTCTTTTTGTTTGGGAAGGGATGCCATGTTCATGCATTTTTACCTATGTTTATCTGATAAATCAGTTGCATCCATGGACCCAGTTTCTCATGCCTCTCATATTAATGCCCTTTTGTGATTGTGAGTTTGGACACGTGCCTTGATTTGACCACCAGGACAGCAGCAAACAACACAGCAAAGACTTGAAAATGAACTTGCACATTTCTACTTTCTTTCTTGGACTAGTGGCACTGCCATGAGAACTCCCTCTCCCTGCCAGTAACCAGCTATACTGGTATGAAAGACATGTGGGGAAGAGATGAATGATTCCACTGCAGCCCCCAGTTCAGCCAATTCCTAGCCAGCCCACCAGATGCCAACAGACACATGAATAAGCCCAGCCACGATCAGCTGAGACATGTCCAGATCAGAGGTGCCAAGAAATTTTAAGTATTTATTTAAGGTACTAAATGTGTATGCGCTATAGAAATCAGAAACTGAAGGAACCTCATTGTTCAGAATTATATCCCAACAACACTTTTAGTTGAAGGAAAGTATAGAAAATTAAGTATTTTTTTACCTAGGCACATTCCTCCAAAGAGCCAAATTTCTCTAAATAAGAATTAAGGGGGGAAATGGCATTAGGAAGGCCACTGACAATATTTCCTCCTGATAAGTAGCAAGATAGATGCCAATATTTTGTTATCAAAAATAAATAGGCTGAGACAGAGCGACCAAAATATTGTTAGTTTTTTACAATTCAGGAATCAGAAAAGAAAAATTCTGTAAGGGGCTAGATAGTAAATACTGGGGTCTTTGCAGGCCATCTGGTCTCCCTCAGGACTACTCTGCTCTGCCATGGGTAACACAAAAGCAGCCACAGAGGGTGTGTAAACAAATGGGCGTGGCTACATTCCAATAAAACTTTTTTAACAAAAACATACAGTGAGCTGGATTTGGCCTGTGAAGTGTAGTTTATAGATCCTTGCTCTTTTGCTAAGATCATGAGTGATACTTACTTTCTTGTTCACACTTTTCTGAATTCAGTGAATTTTATAATTAGTAAAAAAAAAAAAATACATAAAATCTTATTCAACTTTTAAAAAGCTGATAAGACATAAAATCTTTATTCAGAAAAATTCAAAACCTTACATTTTCAATATTTTGAAAAAACATAAATGAACATTCAACTCAAGTAGTTAGAAAAAGAGTAACACACAGCATAAAGAAATTAATGGAAATAAATAGTGTATTAAAAATAGAATAATAAATAATTATTACCTTATAATAAATACTTATTATTATTTTCACCTCAAATTTTGTTTTCTTGATTTTTAAGTTTGAAAACATTGCACCAGATGCCACTGCATTTATTGTCCCTAGACCTCATAGAAAAACCCCATACCCTTACAATACCTTATTTAAGTAACTAAATTATGTCATTACTTTTCATATTTGAACTAAAATATTTCCAGGCTGCATTTGTATATTTAGATTTTTTGGTTAAGCTTTGACACTGGAATGAGTTGAAAAAATGTGCCATTTGGCATTTTCATCTACTCATCTATGCATTTTATTCTTATTCAAAGAAATATCTGAGCTCTTTGCACTACCTGTTATCAGTAGAGCCTTTATTTCAGGCTTGATAATACTTAGGTGTGATTATAAAATCATGAAGCAGGCAAAGGGAGGGGAAACCCTCAAACTGCTATGGGGTCATTTTATAATCTATATGCTGTACCCACTTACTCTACTGTGGTGTTTGCTTTATTCGTTTTGCGTAATTTCAGCTTCTATATATTATATGTATGTATTTTTTAAAAAAAATCTCTATTTTGGGAAAAAACATACACAATGTGACTTTCTTTTTGGATACTTACCTTTATGGAAAAGGAAACACTTAAAATGATCATTAGGACATAACAGACCAGAAATAATATCATGTGGCTTTGCAACTATTTTGGTTTGTTTGTTTTCCTTTTATTTCTTTACTAGATTTAAATAACTAAAGGAATTTTCTCCAATTTTTTTTCCTGCTCTAGCAGGTATCTCTAGCAGTCAGTTAACAATAAGCCACTATAAAATGCCTAAATTAATCAATTGACAATTTTCCTTTACAAGTTTTTTTTTCTTTTTTCTTTTTTCTTTTTTTTATAAAAAGAGAGAAAAGGAGAAAGAAAGAAACAGCAAAAGAAAGAAAAAAAAGAATAAAAGAGAGAAAGAAAGAGGACGAGAAAGAGGGAGAGAGAATGGGATTCTTGTTTTATTGCCCAGGCTAGAATGCAGTCTAAAAATGGGTATTAAAAACCTCTTTTATGCCAATAATTGTGCTTAACAATGGAGACAGGAGGGAATAGGGGATGAAAATAACAAATAAGCAGCCAACCTATATATATATATATATATATATATATATATATATATATATTTTTTTTTTTTTACTGTTTTTAGATGAATGTACGATGAAAAATTCGACATTAATAATTTGGGATTTTTTATCACAGAAAAGAAAATGAAGGACCTCAAAGCACCAGAACAGTTTATCAACCGGTTTGAATCTATTTATCTTCATTTGAATGTCTTCTAGAATATGTAAAAAGTAATAAAATGTATCTTCCATGCTACATGTACAATAAGAACTTCTATAATTGTATATATGCCTTTGATGTATTTTCCCCTCAAGATTATCAACTATGTGTTTGACATTGAATATTAAATCTGTTATCAGTTGAAATTTTTGATTACAAATGCAATACAAATTGTTTCACAAACAGAAAACATGTAAAGCAGTATTACAATTTGGCCAAACAAGTGTTCTGTATCTACTCTAATAAATGCTTATTCTTTTTTTAAAACAAATTGATAAACCATTTGACTTAACAAATTAACATAAGTCAGTGATTTTCCCGAGAATGTAGTAAAAATTTTCATAACATGAAATATATCCCAAGGTCCTCTTGAAGAGACACTGAAAGATTATTCTCCCTTTTCTTTTCTTTTTTTTTTTTTAATTTCCAGCTTTTATTTTAAGTTCAGGGGGACATGTGCAGAATGTGCAGGTTTGTTACATAGGTAAACATGTGCCACAGTGGTTTGCTGCACCAGAACATCCCATCACCCAGGTATTAATCCCAGCACCCACTAGCGATTCTTCCTGATGCTCTACCTCTTCCTACCCACCACCTTCTGACAGGCCGCAGTATATGTTATTCCCCGCCACGCATCCATGTTTTTTCATTATTCAGCTTCCACTTGTTAGTGAGAACATGCGGCATTTGGTTTCTCTGTTCCTGTGTTAGTTTGCTAAGGATAATGGCCTTCAGCTCCATCCATGTCCTGGCAAAGGACATGATCTCATTCCTTTGGATGGCTGCATAGTATTCCATAGAGTATATGTGCCACATTTTCTCTAACCAGTCTATCATTGATGGGCATTTACGTTGAATTCATATCTTTGCTATTGTGAATACTGATACAATGAACACACACGTGCATGCACCTCTGATCATATATCTAGAAAACTCCACTGTCTCAAGCCAAAAGCTTCCTTTTTTTTTTTAAATGGAATTTTGCTCTGTTGCCAAGGCTAGAGTGCAATGGTGTGATCTCAGCTCACTGCAACCTCTGCTTCCTGGGTTCAAGCAATTCTCCTGCCTCAGCCTCATAAGTAGCCGGGATTACAGGTGCCTGCCACCATGCCCAGGTAATTTTTGTATTTTTAGTAGATACAGAGTTTCGCCAACTTGACCAGGCTGGTCTTGAACTCCTGATCTTGTGATCCTACCACCTCAGACTCCCAAAGTGCTGGGATTACAGGCATGAACCACCACTCCCAGCCAAGCTTCTTAAGCTGATAAGCAACTTCGGCAAAGTCTCAGGATAAAAAAAATCAATGTGCAAAAATCACTAGCATTCCTACATCAACAGGCAAGCTGAAAGCCAAGTCATGAAATGCCACAAAAAGAATAAAATACCTTAAAAATACAGCTTACAAAGGAAGTGAAGGAATTCGTCAAGGAGAACTACAAACCACTCCTTAAAGAAATCAGAGATGACACAAACAAATGGAAAAACATTCCATGCTCATAGATAAGAAGAATAGATATTTTGAAAATGGCCATACTGCCCAAAGTAATTTATAGGTTTAATGTGATTCCCATTAAACTACCATTGACATTCTTCACAAAATTAGAAAAAAAAAAAATTTAAATGTATATGGAACCAAAAGAGAGCTCAAAGAGCCAAGGCAATCCTAAATAAAAACAACAAAGCTGGAGGCATCTACCTGACTTCAAACTATACTACAGGGCTACAGTAACTAAAACAGCATGGCACTGCTATAAGAACAGACATATAGACTAATGGAACAAAATAGAGAATCCAGAAATAAGACCACATACCTGCAATCATCTGATCTTCAACAAACCTGACAACAGCAAGCAATGGGGAAAGGATTCCCTATTTAATACTTGGTGCTGGGGGAACTGGCTGGCCATATGTAGAAAATCGGAACTGGATCTCTTCCTTACGCCATATACAAAAGTAAACTCCAGATGGGTTAAACACTTAAATGTAAAACCCAAAACTGTAAAAACCCTAGAAGAAACCTAGGCTATGCTATTTAGGACACAGGCATGGGCAAATATTTCATGACAAAGATGCCAAAAGCAATTGCAACAAAAGCAAAAATTGACAAATGAGATCTAATTAAATTAAAGAGCTTCTGTACAGCAAAAGAAACAATAGAGTAAAGAGAAAACGTACAGAATAGGGGAATATTTTTGCAATCTATTCACCTGACAAAGGTTTAATATTCAGCATCCATAAGGAACTTAAACAAATTTGCAAGAAAAAAATCAAGCCCATTAAAAAGTGGGCAAAGGACATGAACAATATGAATATGTCTTCAATAGAAGACATACATGCAAGCCAATGATCATATGGAAAAAAACTCAAAATCACTGATTAGAGCAATACAAATCAAAACCACAGCGAGATACAATCTCACACCAGTCAGAATAGCTATTATTAAAAAGTCAAAAAACAACAGAGGCTGGCAAGGTTGTGGGAAGAAAGGAACACTTTTACACTATTGGTGGGAGTGTAAATTAGTTCAACCATTGTGGAAGACAGTGTGACAATTTCTGAAAGACCTAGAGGCAGAAACACCATTCCATTAAGCAATCCTATTTCTGGGTATATACCCAAATAAATATAAATCATTCTGTTATAAAGATATATTTTTCCTTTTCAATCTCCAAGCTTTCTTCTTCCTTCTATTATCACAATAATAGATTTTGTTTAGAAATAATACAGCATGCTTCTAGAATATATTCTTATCCTAAAATGGATAAAGTTTCATGTCTTAGAATTCAGCTCAGCCTCTTATTCAGGAGACACATCTCATGTGCAAAAACACATATAGACTCAAAATAAAGGGATGAAGGAAGATTTACCAAGCAAATGAAGAACAACAACAACAAAAAAAGCAGGAATTACAATTCCAGTCTCTGATAAAACAGACTTTAAACCAACAAAGATCAAAAGAGACAAAGAAGGGTATTACATAATGGTAAAAGGATCAATACAACAAGATCTAACTATTCTAACCATATACATGCACCCAATACAGGAGTACCCAGATACATAAAGCAAGTTCTTAATGACCTATAAAGAGACTTAGACTTCATAAAATAATAGTGGGAGACTTTAACACTCCACTGTCAATATTAGACAGATCAATGAGACAGAAAATTAACAAGGATATCCAGGAATTGAACTCATATCTGGACCAAGCAAACCTAATAGACATATACAAAACTCTCTGCCCCAAATCCACAGATTATACATCCTTCTCAGCACCACATCGCACTTACTCTAAAATTGACCACAAAATTGGAAATAAATCACTCCTTAGAAAATGCAAAAGAACGGAAATCATAACAAACAATGTCTCAGACTGCAGTGCAATCAAATTAGAACTCAGGATTAAGAAACTCACTCAAAACCACACAACTATGTGGAAACTGGACAACCTGCTCCTGAATGACTACTGGATAAATAATGAAATGAAGGCAGAAATAAAGATGTCCTTTGAAACCAATGAGAATGAAAACACAACATACCAGAATCTCTGGGACACAGCTAAAGTAGTGTTTAGAAAGAAATTTATAGCACTAAATATCCACATGAGAAGTGAGGAAAGATCTAAAATTGACACCCTGTTATCAAAATTAGAACTAGAGGAGCAAGATCAAACAAATTCAAAAGCTAGCAGAAGACAAGACATAACTAAGATCAGAGCAGAACTGAAGGAGACAGAGACACAAAAACCCTTCAAAAAATCAATAAATCATACACTGGGGTCTGTTGGAGGGGACTAGGGGAGGGACAGCGGTGGGTAGGGAGTTGGGGAGGGATAACATGGGGAGAAATGCCAGATATCAGTGACGGGGATGGAGGCAACAAACCACATTGCCATGTATGTACCTATGCAACAATCCTGCGTGTTCTGCACATGTACCCCAGAACCTAAAGCGCAAAATATATATATATATATTTTATATATATATATATAAAATATATATATATAAAGCGCAATATATATATATATATATATATATATATATATATATATTTAAAAAAAGAATTTGTTAAAGAAATCTAGGACTGACAAAAAAAAATACCCCTATGATTTACAGGCTTTTTCACCAATGTCAGATAAATAACATCTAAATGTACCCCTCAAAATCGAATTTTATGGAAGTTTATTTTTAAATATATTTTATTTAAAATGGAGTAAAAGTAAAAAAAATCAATAAATCTAGAAGCTGTTTTTTTTAAAAAAGATCAACAAAATTAATAGACCGCTAGCCAGACTAATAAAAAAGAAAAGGAAGAAGAATCAAATAGATGCAATAAAAAATGATAAAGGGGATATTATCACCAATTCCACAGAAATACAGATTACTATAAACACCTCTATTCACATAAGCCAGTAAATCTAGAAGAAATAGATAAATTCCTGGACACTTACACCATCCCAAGACCAAACTAGGAAGAAGTTGAATCCCTGAATAGAACAATAACAAGGTCTGAAGTTATAGCAGCAATTAATAACATACCAATCAAAAAAAGTCCAGGACCAGATGGGTTTCCAGCCGAATTCTACCAGAGGTACAAAGAGGAGCTAGTATGATACCTTCTGAAACTATTCTAAACAATAGAAAAAGAAGGAATCCTTCCTAACCCGTTTTACGTGGCCAACATCATCTTGATACCAAACCCTGGCAGAAACACAACTAAAAAAGAAGACTTTGGGTGAATATCCCTGATGAACATCAATATGAAAATCTTCAATAAAATACTGCCAAACCAAATCGAACAGCACCTCAAGAAGCTTATCCATCATGATCAAGTTGGCTTTATCCCTGGGATGCAAGGTTGGTTTAACATATGCAAACCTATAAACATAATCCATCATATAAACAGAACCAAAGACAAAAACCACATGATTATCTCAATAGATGCAGAGAAGGCCTTCACAAAATTCAACAGCCCTTTATGTTAAAAATTCTTAATAAACTAGATATTGATGAAATGTATCTCAAAATAATAAAAGATATTTATGACAAACCCACAGCCAATATCATACTGAATGGGCAAAAACTGGAAGAATTCCCTTTGAAAACTGGCACAAGACAAGGGTGCTGTCTCTCACCACTCCTATTCAATACAGTACTGGAAGTTCTGGCCAGAGTAATCAGTCAAGAAAAAGAAATAGAGGGTATTCAATTAGGAAAAGAGGAAGTCAAACTGTCTCTATTTGCAGATGACATGATTGTATATTTAGAAGACCCCATCATCTCAGCCCAAAATCTTCTTAAGATGATAAGCAACTTCAGCATAGTCTCAGGATACAAAATCAATGTGCAAAAATAAGCATTACTATAGACTAATAGCAGACCAACAGAGAGCCAAATCATGAGTGAACTCCCATTCACAATTGCTACAAAGAGAATAAAATATCTAGGAATACAACTAACAAGGGATGTGAAGGACTTCTACAAGGAGAACTGCAAATCACTGCTCAAGGAAATAAGAGATGACACAAACAGATAGAAAAACATTCCATGCTCATCGTTAGGAAGACTCAATATCGTGAAAATGGCCATACTGCCCAAAGTAATTTATAGATTCAATGCTAGCCCCATCAAGCTACTATTGCCCATTTTCACAGAACTGGAAAAAACAATCTTAAAATTCATATGGAACCAAAAAAGAGTCTGTATTGCCAAGGCAATCCTAAGCAAAAAAAGCAAAGCTGTAGGCATCACACTACCTGACTTCAAACTATACTACAAGGCTACAAGTAACCAAAACAGCATGGTAGTACATCCATCTTATCTTTGACAAACCTGACCAAAACAAGCAATGGAAAAAGGATTCCCTATTTAATAAATGGTGTTGGGAAAACTGGCTAGCCATATGCAGAAACCTGAAACTGGATCCCTTCCTTGTACCTTATACAAAAATTAACTCCAGATGGATTAAAGATTTAAACATAAGACCTAACATCATAAAAACCCTACAAGAAAACTTAGGCAATACCATTTAGGACATAGGCACAGACAAGGACTTCATGACTAAAATACCAAAAGCAATGGCAACAAAAGCCAAAATAGACAAATGGGATCTAATCAAACTTAAGA
>PVKP010004077.1:0-101464 GCA_004027715.1 Plecturocebus donacophilus
ATTTCTGTGGGATTGGTGGTGATGTCCCCTTTATCATTTTTTATTGCATCTATTTGATTTTTATCTCTTTTTTTTATTAGTCTGGCTAGCAGTCTATTTTGTTGATATTTTCAAAAAACAAAGTCCTGGATTTATTGATTTTTGAAGTTTTTTTGTGTATCTTCTTCAGTTCTGTTCTGATATTATCTATTTCTTGTCTTCTGCTAGCTTTTAAATTTGTTTGATCTTGCTTCTCTAGTTCTGTTAATCATGACGTTAGGGTGTCGATTTTAGATCTTTCCTCACTTCTCATGTGGGCATTTAGTGCTATAAATTTCCCTTTAGACACTGCTTTAAATGTATCCCAGAGGTTCTGGTAAACAAAGTCATTTCATTATTTATCCAGTAGTTGTTCAGGAGCAACCTAAAAAGAAGTTTTCAAATTAATAACTAACTTTTATTTTAATAAATTTGAAATAGCAACTTAAACCTAAAGCAAACCTGAGGAAAGAAGTAACAAAGATTAGCATACAAATGAATTGAAGAGAAAAGCAAAAGACAATAGAGAAAAATCCATGAAATCAGAAGTTTCTGCAAACAACCAAATCAACAAACTTTTAGCAAGATTGATCTAGAAAAATTAGGTAACTCACATTACTAAAATCAGGAATAAAAAAGGGACATTAATATTAACTCTAAAAAAATGAAATGGATTCTTTTTTTTTTTCTTTTGCAGAGAGTGATTTATTAGGAAGAGAGAGAAAGAGAGAGAAGTAGAGAGAGCTCCCATGCCGTTGTGGGAGGGGAATCCCAGAGAGGAAAATCTGCACAGGTATAAAGGGAAAGGCAGCTCTCACTTTGTTGTGGGAGGGGATCCCAGAGAGGGAAATCCCAATAAAATGGATTCTAAAACTGCAAACCACTGTATGATAACAAATTAGATAACGTCGATGAAATGGACAAATTTTTAGAAAGACACAAACTATCAAAACTGAATGAAAAAGACATAGAAAAACCCAAGAGATTTGTTAAGAGATTGAATTAGTAATAAGAAACTTCCTTTGGAGGCCAAAGCGGGCAGATCACCTGAGGTCAGGAGTTCAAGACCAGCCTGACCAACATGGTGAAACCTCATCTTAAAAAAAAAAAAAAAAAAAGAAAAAGAAACTTCCAACAACATAGAAAACCCAGGACTGGATGATTTCACCAGTGAATCCTACCAAATATTTAAAGATCAATAGAAAAGAAAACTGCAGATCATTGTATCTTGAGACTATAGTTGCATAAATTACAGCAAAAGACAAGGAAATTGAATTTATCACCATATGAAGGAATTATACAGCATGCTCAAGTGAGATATTTCCTAGGAATCCAAGACTTTTTCAACATATAAAAATTAATGAATTTGACACACAATATTAAGAGAGAGTAGGGGAATGACACATGACCTAGATAATTGAAAAGATGCATTTGACAAAATACAACACCTCTATTTTATAGTTAAAAACACAAAACAAACTGGAAATGATAGGAACTTCCTCAGTCTTGTCAAAAATGTAGAGAAATTGAAATCCTCATACATGGCTGTATGCATAAATGTAAAATGGCAGAGCCATGGTGGAAATCAGTCTTTTCCTTTAAAAGTTAAACATCTAATTACCGTATTAGCCAACAATTATACTCCTAGGTATATAACCAAGGGAATTAAAAACACATGGTCACAAAACAACTTGTACCTGAATGTTTATAGCATTATTTGTAACAGTCAACTAGTAGAAACAACTCAAATGTTCATCAACTGATGGTAAAACAAAATGTAGTATATTCATACAATAGAATATTACTAAGCCACACACAGAAACAAAGCTCTGCCACATGCATGAGCTTTGAAAACATTGGTTCACGTGAATGAACCTTGAAAACATTACACTATGTGAAAGGAGGCACAAAAGGCTACATATTGTATGATTTTACTTATATGAAACATTCAGAATAGACATAGAGACAGAAATCCACAGATTAAAAAGTAGATGAATGGTTGCAAGTGTTGGTGGGAGAAGTAATTGGCTGAGGCTGCTTAATATGTGTGGGATTTCTTTTTGGACTACTGAAAGTGTTTTGTAATTAGATGTTAGTCATCCTTGCAAAATCCTGTGGCTATACTAAAAAACTTGAATTATACCCTTTAAGTTGGTCTTGATAAATGTTATAGTATGTGATTTATATCTGAATAATATTTTAAAGTATTATTAATTATACAGGGGATTGGATTGAGTAGTAAGGAAAAAAGAGGGAGAATTCTAAAGAATAAAGAAATGGCACATATAGAGTAGGCAAGGAAGGAACTGAATGTTAAACCTCTCCTGAATCCTGGGCTCAGATCCAAACCTGTGTGGAGAGGGAACAACCGTGGGTAAAGGATGGTAGATAAGTTACTGAGATGTCATAGAAGGACTTTTGTAAAATCTGCTCTTTGGGACATCAAGGAAATTTTCCACAGGGAGTTTCTGTGTTTATAACTTGCTACAAAGCCTCCCAACAGTGTCTAAAAGAAGCCTTCATAGGAATGTGCCTCATCTCCAGGGGTGTATGGGAAAGAGCTATTGGCCACTGAGCTCTGAAGAAGCCACCTGCACTGCAGCAAATCGGCAAGAGGAACAGCTCAGAGCCAAGGAGAGAAATCTTCCTTCTTGTGCTGTTCATCTACTGCCCTCTACTGATAGCACTTAACAACACGACAGTTGACCAAGGAGAAATATTTACAGGGCCCATCTCTGTTATTGCAGATCTGGCAATGAAGAATGGACTCGGAAGTGGGAGACAATAAAATTGATAACTGGAACAACAGATATCCAAATAGCATATAGATTGACTTTTTGGGGGGAGATATGTGGATCTTTGAGTAAGAGCTTTCTTAAAAAGGAGTTAGGGCAGAAAGACATTACTGTGACTAATTTTGTATAGATTTCATGCAGTCAAAATGAGAACTCAAAATTTTAAGGCTTTCATGCAGTCAAAAATGAGAACTCTTTTTAAGGAAGCACATTCATTTTGCTTGTACTTTATTGTGCCATTGTATAAAGTGTCCTGTATTCTCAGGAGTTTGGGGCTAAATATGCTTTATATGCAGTAGCTAGGTAATTTGACACATTCCCTCCATTCACATGGCTTAAGGCCTTCAGTTGCCCAGCTCCTGTTTTCTTAATACAGTGATTATAACCCAATTCATATGTAAGTCACAGAATCAAATGTTTTTGTTTCTGCTTCCCTTTTTTTCACTTACACCTGTTTAATTAAACAGAGTCTCATGGTGGGTATCTCCTGGGCCCTGTTTCAGGGAGGATTTTCTACACCTTCAGTTTTCTACAGAGACGTAGTTGACATTGTACATTAATTATCTTGTGCCTCATAATAAAATTAATGACAGTAAATACCATCTAACATTGCCATGGTGTTCAGTGTTTGCCAACTATTTTCATGTACATTACTCCATTAGTAACACCACAATGAAAGTATAATTTTAATTGGATTACAACTTATTTCCAGTTCATATTTTGTCACATATTCATTTTTTAAAGTTGTTCAAATTGTTTATTCAGTCATTCTCAGTTTTATCAGGTGCATAATAGTTGTAATAATACCTACCTACAAATAATACAAGGGTAAATAGGATTGTAAAGTGTTTTACAAAGGTGAATTACTATGGTTGTCATTATTTCAATAGAGAGTATTTTACAAAGCAGCAACTGGAAGTATTTCTGTACAAGTCTGATATGGTTAGTCTTTGTGTTCCCACCCAAATTTCGTCTTGAATTATAGTCCCCATAGTCCTTATATGTCAAGGGAGAGACCAGGAGAAGGTAATTTAATCATGGGGGCAGTTTCCCCCACACTGTTCTCGGGATAGTGAATGAGCTCTGATAAGATCTGATGCTTTCATAAGGGGCTCTTCCCCTTTCACTCAGCCCTTCTCCTTCCTGCTGCCTTGTGAAGAAGGTGCCGTTTTTCTCCTTCATCTTCCATCATGACCGAATGTTTCCTGAGGCCTCCCCAGCCATGCTGGACTGTGAGTCTGTTAAACCACGTTCCTTTATAAATTACCAAGCCTTGGGAAGTTCTTTACAGCTGTAGGAAAATGGACTAGTACAAAATCATTTAGAAAAAATTTTACAAAGTAGAGACCAGTGACTAAGAAGATAGAAAAATAGAGATAGAGATAGAAAGAGGGAGAAAAAAAGAATTCATATAGTTCATGAGAAATATCAAGATGGATTGATATTCCTGGGCAATCTTTTGAAATTTCCATTTAACTCACCTGTTCATGCAATCAGGGATATATCAGCATGGCACCCACTGACAGTTCTATAGGCCAGCATATTCCTTATGCCTTCTGAGAGAGTAGTTTTATAAAGTACTAATTTATCTTTGTATTTTGTTGTTCTTTTTATGTTAAGGAGAAAGCTATTCAATTATATTTATTTAGAGAAAACATATTTATAATTTAATACAAAAACTGAAAGTTGGAAGGCTGGGTTCTAAGTATGCCAGAATCACAATAATACAGTTAATCAAGACAGTAGTGTACTGGCATGAAGAGAACTGTGTAGATCAATGGAATACTTATAAAAGTCACAGTCAATATAGAGAAGGCTCTTTTATCATGAATGCCAGCCTTCTTTCTGTCTCCCCAGAAGGAAGCACTGTCATTTATTTGGTCTAATCTTCTAGATCCCTTGAAACTTATTTGTCAACGTACACCTACACACATATTCATACACATGCACACAGTGCATACATCTACACAGTTTCATGCTGTTTATGTTGTCCTGTATATTAAATCAATAACAGATACTGGATATTTATACACAGTAAATCCACATCATCCTTTTCTACATAGTATTCCATAGCATGAATATACTACAACTTATTACATGATTCTTCTATCCATGAACAGTCAAGATTTTCTCTTCTCAAAATGTATCTCTATTACATATAATGCTTCACTAAATAACCTTGTGTATGTCTTCTTATGAATCAGGTAAGTGTTTCTCTCATAACAATGCAGTCAAATGAAATTTCTAGGCAGTGTACTATGTGCAGGTTAGTTTTTCAAAGCTATTTCCACATGGTCCTTCAAAGTAACTAAACTGATATGTCCTCTTCCCAGCAATGAGTAAGAGTCTTCTATCCCCACAGCATCAATAATCGTTAATATTATCAGAATTTCAAGTTGGTCACAATCTGACGGGTGAAAAATCTGTTTTATCTTATTTATTTTCCCTGATACTAATGAGTCTGCATACTTTTCATGTGTTTCTTTTTCTGTAAATTGCCTGTTCATAACCTTTGTTAATTTTCTATGGGAAAAACTTACTTATTCCTAAGAATTGCAAGAATTCTTATGTTCTGTATTACTAAACAAGAAAAAGCTGGCCATAATAAGCATTGTAATGGAGAAAACCATATAGCTGGAAGAAGCTGTAGCCATAGAGTTCTAGTTCAATTCTTTTTCTTTTATATTTGAGGAAATTAAGGCTAAGAAAAGGAAGCTGGGTTCCTACATGTCACGAGATAAGTTTAGTGTCAGTGTTTGGTATGGAAGCTTGATTTCTGAATGCCTGCTCACTAAATTGTGCAGAAAATTTTGATTCAGAATGAGGTATAAACTTATTTCCAGATTGCTCCACAGAAATTTTAAATTTGCAAAATTACCTGATATAGAAGGCAGGGCATGTAAAATATTTCATGAAGTTAAACTACAAAGAGATAAAGATCAAATGACTTTACAGAGTCTGTTTCTAATGGTTCAAAGTGTTTAATCAAGTTCCAACCTGATGTCTTATCCATTTAAATGGCCAATTTTTTTTCTAATATTTTAAAAGCAGAGAAAGATAATTTAAAAGACACTGTAGGGCTATCTAAATTTTCTCATACTTCATAGAGGTTAAAATAACCCTTAACCTAGCAGGATAAAGCACTGAATTAAAAGTAGTTTAAACAAAGGACAAATATTCTCTACAGACCACAATTTCTTTTGAAAGTTGCCAACTTACACTAAAATTTCTTCATAGCAGCATTGTTTATCTATACTTTAAAATAAATTTCGAGAGAGAATAGAAAGTTGCTTAATATCCATATCTTTAGCTCATGCCATAAGTTTCAGATTGTCTTTGTCTCTTTTATTACATTTAAAAGATAATTTTAAGGTAGTTGTAAAACTAAAAGGCAATCAAGTAAATGAATGCATCCAATGATGAATTCATTCCAATAAATCAGGTTACTATATAGTTTCCATTCAAAATAAATTAGAGAACATATAGCCATCCTCCTAAATCACTTCAAGAACTCACATAGTGTCTTTATTAAAGATATTTGACATTTTGGGACCATTATCATTATTGGGTAATGATGAAAATGAAAATAATAGTGCTTGTTTTGAGGGTTATCAATGTGCATAACCCTTGTGCATGACATTGAAAACTTACAACAATCAATAAACTTCATATTGTCGTTAGTACTGTCCTATAGCTGAGAAAGCTAAAACTTAGAATAGAAAAGCAGGCTGGGCGCGGTGGCTCATGCCTATAATCCCAGCACTTTGGGAGGCCGAGGCGGATGGATCACGAGGTCAAGAGATCAAGACCATCCTGGTCAACATGGTGAAACCTTGTCTCTACTAAAAATAAAAAAATTAGCTGGGCATGGTGGCACACGCCTGTAGTCCCAGTTACTCAGGAGGCTGAGGCAGGAGAATTGCTTGAACCCAGGAGGCAGAGGTTGCAGTGAGCTGAGATCACACCACTGCACTCCAGCCTGGGTAGCAAGAGTGAAACTCTGTCTCAAAAAAAGAATAGAAAAGCAACTTGCACACACAATAAAGCTAGAAAATAGGAATGGATTCTCAATTCTATAAAATCTATCAGATGATTTTGAATTCTATAAATCATCTGATTCAATATTTTTTATATATGTCAAAATCTTTATTTGGTGTTTCCTACTTCATAGATTTCCCCACTCCTCTGCTTTTCCCCAATCTGACATGACACAAAAAAGCACAATTGGGATGAATGCATATTTAACAAGTTAAACCCTTTATATTTAAGAAACAAATCTCTTCCATAAAGATATACTATAGAAAATAAATGCCTTGCTTTATAGTAAATCCAAATGAAATTTTCAAGTATTGATAAAGAGTCATTTAGAATATCATAAAGGTATAGTGTACCTTGATGGGATGTTGGTATAAATTGGTAATATTATATTAAAAATATAACTACTGAATGATAGTTTCCTTGGTCAGGATTGTTTTTACCTCTAAAGAATGAAAAACACTATGGCTTAAACATGTAGGATTTTTTTTTCATATGGAAAGTTGAGTTGTGAGTTGTTACTGGAGTTGATTCACACCCCTCTGCAGTGGTCTTGGCCTTTTTCTTCCTGGTTACAACGTGAATTGAGGAAGCTCCCATCTTTCTATCCATGTTTAAGAAGGAGAAAGAAGAATCAGTTGTTTGTTTGTTTGCTTTCCTTCAGAAGGGAAGAAAAGCTTTCTCAAAATCTCCCACATAAACTTGTTACTTGGACAGCAAGGGAGTGTTGAAATTGAGAAGCCCATTGTTCTAACATTGTCAAACACGTTCCATCACGAAGGACTGTACCAAGACCAACCAGGGTTTCACTAGTCAGAAAGAAGTCAGAGAATTAGTGTCTATTAGAAAGTTCTCTTTTTCAGAATGGAGTGACCATATGACGTCAAAAAAGTGTTATGATTTGTAATGCTTAAAGTCAGAAGCAAGATGCATGTTATGTTATAAATATTGCTTTGTCATAACACTGTATAGCTGCTGGAGTTAGACACTCTTGAACTGTATCACCTTTATCAATCTCTCAGAACCATAGTTTTTATAGAAATAAAAGCATTTGCCTCCCAAAATATAGTATGAATCAAGTGGGCAAATATCTATACCATTCTTGCATCTGTTGTGTTAATTACTGACACACTGCAAAATGGAATAAAGGCTCAGCACAACAGATGCCTTTTGGTGCCTGCTTAAAAGTTAGATATGAATATTCCCAGTGTTTGGTGACTGTCCTCCCAGAAGGACCTACAGGAACTCATGCCTCTTTTATAATTCTCTTCATCTAGCTGGTAAGAGGAAAAAGAGATAAAATATGTTTCCCTAGAAGTGATATAAGTCCTTTTTTTCACAATAGGTTAGATAGATGGATGAATCTAGATTCAAGAAGAGTGGAAAATGTAATCCCTGCCAGACAGCTAGCCCAGTAACAAATTTATATTCAGGAAGAGGGAGTATACATTTTGGTTGCAGATGATAATCTCTTCTACAGTGCTCAATAATCATTAATTTTTTTTTGTTGTCTCTCCTTTCTAAGAGAACTAGATTCTAATTCAAGCAAGCACTATGAAGTCAGTGAGGAGTACGGCTTGAGTCACATGGGTAGCTGATGAATGTTTACAGGAAAGCAGCAGAACATAGTAGCTTCATGGTCTCTGAAGCAAGATTGCTGTGTTCAGATTCTTACTTCACCAATTCCTCATTGTGTGATTTTGGGTAAGTTACTTAACCTTGGTTTCTTTCTCTGTAAAAATAGAGATGGATAAATTACCTATGCTATACAGGTTATTGTGATGATTAATTATTAATAGAATTAAAGCTTTTAGAATAATATTTATACTGAATACAGTATAAATTCATACAATATTTATACCGTATACCATTTACACTGAATTTTGTTTGATTTCTGGTACATGTATATATAGATATACACATATCATGAAATATTTAATGAACATCAACAAATGCAAGGGATAAACAGAGGCATGTTAAATAGTATTTGCCTAAATGTGCTTACGAAGACAATGGGGACACTGAAAACCTTCAGATAGGTAGAACTATACTCAGTATATAATGGAATTGTGCCTGCTAGCCTGGAGAGGTCAGGAAAGTCTATGTAGAGCAGGTGATTTGTAATACAGTAGTACACAACAAACAGGCCTGGAGAGGTGCTTAGGGGTGAGACCTGGTGCCAGTGATGTCTTGAAGAGGAAAGGAGACTGTAGACACGGTTTGAAGATGTCAGTATCTCACTTCAATACCTCTCTTAGGGAGAAAATGTTGGCTAGGACTTGGGCCATACATGGTGGAAGTGACAGATGTCAAAGAATTTTTCCTAAGAGACACTTCATTCTTCACTGCACTCACCCATGAAGGGAACAGATGAGGGGATATAGGAAAATAGTGATGTGGTGGTGATGATCTAAGGCTGATAAATTTGTACTTAAGACAGAAAGAATTCAAGACAACTCATAATTGAGAGGCACAAAAAAGAGCTGAGAATCTGGATTTTGAAATTGGAAGTGAGTGTTAAATGAAAATCTTTAAAATCTCTTATAATTAATGGTTATAATTTTAGTAACTTCATCATCTGCAATGAATATTGAGCAATATAAGTATGTTCCATGTAGTAATCATATGAACAGACACATCTAGCTTTTTTTCTTATTTTCTTGCCTTTCACAGAATTCTACTTCTATGTTGGTAAGGAAATTAAGTTCAGTATTTTGCCTTCTTCTAAATAGCTATTACACCCTAACATGGGACAAGAAATAACTCTATTATTAAAATGGTCACAGAGTCTGGAGTCAGAAAAATCTGGTTTTGAACCTTGAGTTCACTAAATTATATGTGCTATGGATTTGCAGATGCTATTTAGGAATACTTTGTCCTAAAACTATCAGGAGCACTTATGTGTTTAAAATGAAAATGTATTAATTAACATAACATGTTTTCAAGTAGAGGATGAAAAGATAATCCAGAAGCAAAATGTTCCAGATTCTCTTGATTTACAATTTTGCCATCTTCCCTGAGGTTTTTTTTTTTTTTGTCTTCAGATTGTCTCCCTCCACCATCATAAAATGCATGCACCATCCCAAGGCTTTCATCCTCATGTAGCAATGAGAAAAGTGGAAAAAAAGGCTGCCTTTTCTTTGGTTCCGTTTTAAGAACAAATACAAGTTTCCAAAAATAAAACTAACCCCGGAACACTTTGTACAGTGTCTCACGGTGAAATTACGTTCCTTGGGCATAGTCACTAGCAAGGGGGATGATACCACAGTTGTTGAAGATAGGTTTGGTGTCCCCTGAAACACACAGTTACTGGACAGCTGAACATTTTGGGGGTGTTGTTAACACAGATAAAGGAAGGGGGTGGCTTTTGGGAGGCAACATTTGGAGACTGCCAGAAACCTTTTGACCTATAATAATCTCAGCTACAGAAGTATAACTATTATAGGTACTTTAGATGAGACTATGGTGGTAAAAATATCTGAAACTTTTTATAATGTTCGCTTCCGATAATCCAAGACAAAAGGAGAAAAAAGTTTATACTGTTTCATATCTTTCACCCAACCTAGACCTGTAAGTACCTTATTTGAAGTGCTTTCAAAGGAAAACTAGTCTCTATAGTTTGCTTTAACTCCTAGGGAAAAAATCTGCCTTTAAATTATTCATCTCAATGTGAGGAACAGGAGAAACATACAACAGGCTTCCTGTTTAGGTTCAAATCTAGTGTATAAGTGTTTTAGGCTCAGAGAACAACTTGAGTAATACCTGCAAAATAAATGCTCTAGGTAAAATAAAGCTCCTAGCCAGGAAGGAAGCCATGTGGAAGAAGGCGTCGGAAGCTGTTCCTACTACCTCTGTGAGCAATATCACTGGGTTTGAGCAGTCTTTCTTTTTAAAAATTTAGATAATGATGCTCTGAATTATAGTGTTTTAAATTATGCATCTGGAGAGGTGTTTTTTTCCCCTCACTTAACAAATTCTTAATTGTCCTCTCCAATGGCAGCGGCATTATATGCCAGCTTTTTCTGATGAAAATAGAAACTGTGTAGAAATTCTTCTGGGTGATATTGAGGAATTTACACATATTTTGCATCCTGGCACCTGTTCTGTTCTTATAGTAGTGGGTTTTGTAATTTGGCATGAATTCTAAGTGTTAGACTTGCCTTAATGGTCTGAAGGGACAGAAAAGATTGACCTATATGCTGGAAAGTGTTTCACATTAGTTGATACCTTTGTGTATCCCTGTGGGTGTTTTTAGGCCTGGGAAAATCTATGCCTAGGGCTAGACAGCAATGCGTTACTTGAAGAGCACAAAAATGACCTACATGTGTTTAGATCCAGAGTTTATTTTCTAACTCCTGCTGATTTGGATGTTTTTTTGGTTTGAGGGAAACTCTGAATATCGGCCAGGTTATCATTTTGACAAATTCTTATTGTTTGGGGAAACTTGCAAAATGTCTAGAAGTTCCATTTACCTTCATGACAAGAAAAAGAAAAAAGTAAATCAGAACCTGAAAGGATGTAGAGTAGTAAATAAAGACAACTAAAATGCAAGCCGTCGTTTAAATGTGTTCTATGTACGAGTGTTTCTCTGTCACGTGGGTTAAATAGACCTCTGCTTGCTCATTCCCGTGGAACTATTTTTGACTCAGAGCTCTGCCTCTTCACACGTCATTCTGATTCCTTCTCTGAAATGTATCTTTTGTATACCTTGCCCCTCAAAGTTAGGCTTTCTTAGAAATATAAAATGACATATTATATAAATTCATTAAAAATATAAAATAAATGTTTATTAATATATTGCAGTCACCTGCTGAAGCAGATAGACCCACCCACCCAAAATATGGTTTCAGTGTTAGGATGGAAGCTACCACATGCTTACCAAGAGGGTATAAAAGGGATGATTGCTTCTTTCATCATTAAAGTCTCTGGGGAAAGCAGGGCAGGCTTCTCAAGAAGTCTTGAAATGGTACAAGAGAGCAAGGAAAGGAGAGTGGCTTGGGTTTTCACTGTGGTTTATGAACAGGGTCTTACATGGTTGGAATCTCTTACTACTGCCAAAGAAGGCAGCATTTGGGCTTTCTTATTGGCTTGCCCCATGTGAGGCACAAAAGGGAGAAGGAGGAGCAAGACTTAAAAGCTGTTAGCGGTTAAATATAAAAAATTGTAGTCAGATTTCTCATTATATAATATAAACATGGAAAGAGACTGGTTTTCTTAGTAACACTAAATGATGCATTAATAAATGAATAAATGCAGTCTGTTACCATTTTTCATGATAGTTATGTTCTGTAATGTCACCACAAACACTGAGTTAGTGTATATTTGAACCACTGCTCCTAGGGGAAATACAGTGTTAGGTTCCTTTGAGCCTCTGGCCACAACATTTACAACAGCCAAGAAATGCATAAACTTGCTTTATTTGTGTTTCTGTTTAATGACACCTTATTTAACACATATTGTTGATTCCTTCACATTGAACTCATGACTAGTACTCTAATTCATGCCTGAATGAGGCTTATCTAACTCACATACTTTCTCTATAAGGCACATCACAGCCTTTTTGCACTTAGAAAGAGTAGACAGCCCTTCAGCATTATGCTTGGGGGCCATTTTAAACAGCAATATCACTAATATAAGGTACAAAATTGTGAAACATATGGCATTAAATAGAACCGAAAAGGATACTTGTATGCTGTATAACAGTGGAACCAAAAAGATAGAATATTGCTTTACTTGACCTCAGCTGGAAATATGCAAGTCTGGCAACAAATTTTTCATTGCTCTGTGCATGTCCATAAATGACCACAAAATTGCCACAGTATTGATTTTAGGGTTATAAATAAATTTTAGCAAGTAGGCAAATCTGAAGATACAGAATCTATGAATAATGAGGATGGATTTTTTAAATGAATTAATGCTTTTTAATCAAACCATTCTGGAAAACGTGCCTCCATTCCTTCTTTCCATTTGTTACTGTTGTTATTTTTACTTCACTTAAGAACTTTTAATAATTCTTACTAAGCAAGATGTTTAGTACCATCATTTTAAACTGTGGGGAAAAGGGACTTTTAGTAGTTTCTGTGTATAATCACTGAAATCATCCTGTAAGTGACTGGCAATTTAACTGATAATGAGATATAGTGCAGATCTTGAGTGGCAATAGAATATAACCGTAGAAACACAAGCTTCAGAATCAGAAATATTAGATTGAGATAACAGACTCACTACTTATATGCTATGTAATTTTAGTCAAGTTCTTTAACATCTCTTATATTCAATTTTCTCTTGTAAAATGGAAATAATAATAGTACTGTTTATAGTGCTGTGAGGATTAACTGAGAAAAATTAACATACTGTATAAACTTGGTCTATTACAGAAATGAATGTTTATTATTATTATTTTTAAAGAGTCTTGCTCTGTCATGCAGACTTAAATGCAGTGGTGCAATCTCAGCTTACTGCATTCTCTCCCTTTTAGGTTCAAACAGTTCTCCTGCCTCAACCTCCCAAGTAGCTGGGATTATAGGTGCCTGCAACCATACCCAGCTAATTTTTGTATTTTTGGTAGAAACAGGGTTTTGCTATGTTGACCAGGCTGGTCTTGAACTCTTGACCTCAGGTGATTGGCCCACCTCAGCCTCCCCAAGTGCTGGCATGAGCCACCACACCACGCCAATGTTCAATATTTTTAAACTACACTTAATTAAGATACCTATTTCATTTGTGTTTTCCTTGTTATTATTATTCCTTTTCACACTGTCCTGTTTGAAATGACTAATTTTGGGATCACTTTGCTGCAGAAAAATCTGCAAAGTCTTGTTTGTGCTCTATGAGAACAGTGTCATAGTTAATTTTTAACTAAGTCTTGACCGTGACATAGACAACAGAAAGCACATTTGCAGCATGTTGGCATACTGAATATTACTTGCAGTAAATCAAGATTTTTCATCCTTTATCCCAATTCTCTTGTCACACTAATGAATTCTAAGCCCCGTGGAAACTAGGATTTTCCTGTGCAAGCTAGGATGAATAGCCACTTGAAAGAAAATACATTTGCTATGACTAGATTTTTAATTTACTGTGTCAAATTTCCAGGACTTGATTAGAGTTGAAAACTGCTTCTGATCTTTCAATCAAACACAACCATTTTGTAATTAGTTCTTCTGGAAAGAAAATCAGTATTGAGTATCAGAAGAGATCTTGGAGTTGACAAAAGTAAGATTTTGTTCACTGAGTGTGTTTTAAGTGTCATTATGGCCCCCTATTAAAGTGAGGAAAAAAATGGGAGATAAGTAGTAAATGGATTTTTGGCCAATGTTATCTATTATTTGAGTGAATGTATAATGAAAATAGACATATTAGTAGTTGGCATAGCCTCACATAGAATCCTTGGGCTGTGGAGCAAAAGTTACTGTAGGAGCAAAGTCCACGTAGAAGCCTGTCCTGTTCTCTCAAGCCAAGGAAATACAATAAAAACACTAAGTTGTCAATGGAAGATGTCAGAAATTAATGCCTCATATAGATCTATAGGATGCAGGTGTGGTGATGTTCATCATACCTCCATTCAATTTACTCATCTGACCCTGACCCTTGCAAAAACTAGATGGATCCTGGAGAAGGATAGTAGATTGCCACAAATTCAGTCATATAATGGCCTTAATTATAGTCAAAATATGCTATCTTTATTTTCCTTTAACTTTTATTTTAAGTTCAGGGATATATGTGCAGGATGTGCAGATTTGTTACACAGGTAAACATTTGCCACAGTGGTTTGCTTTCACAGGTACACCCATCAGCTAGGTATTAAACCCAGCATCCATTAGCTGTTCTTTCTGATGCTCTCCCTTCCCTGGCCCCAATCCCTGACAGTGCCCAGTGTATATTATTCTGTCCAGTGTATTCTCATCAATCAGCTCCCAGTCATAAGTGAGAACATGTGGTGTTTGATTTTCTGTTCCTGCATTAGTTTTGCTGAGGGTGATGATGTCTTCCAGCTTCATCCATGTTCCTGCAAAGGACAGGAACTCATTCTTTTTTATGTCTGCACAGTATTCCATGGTGTTTATGTGCCACATTTTCTTTATTCAGTCTATCATTGATGGGCATTTGGGTTGATTCCATGTGTTTGCCATTGTGAATTGTTTTGCAATGAACATACCCACACATGTATTTTTATAATCGAATGATTTGTATTCATTTGGGTATATACCTAGTAGTGGGATTGCTGGGTCAAATGGTATTTCTGGTTCTAGATCTCTGAGGAATTGCCACACTGTCTTACACAATGGATAAACTAATTTACACTCCCTCAAACAGTAAGTAAGTGTTCCCTTTTCTCCACAACTTCACCAGCATCTGTTGTTTCTTGTCTTTTTAATAATAGTCATTCTGACTGGCATAAGATTGTATCTCATTGTGGTTTTGATTGATACTTCTCTAATGATCAGTGATGCTGAGCTTTTTTTCATGTTTGTTGGCCACATGAATGTCTTCTTTTGAGAAGTGTCTGTTCATGTCCTTTGCACACTTTTTTTATGTGGGTTTTTTTTTCCTTGTAAATTTGCTTAAGTTCCTTGTAGTCTATGGATATCTTTGTCAGATGGATATATTGCAAATGTTTTCTCACATTCTGTAGGTTGTTCACTCTGATTATGGCTTATTTTGCTATGCAGAAGTTCTTTAGTTTAATTAGATCCCACTTGTCAATTGTGGTGTTTGTTGCAATTGTTTTTGGTGTTTTCATCATGAAATATTTGTTTGCACCTATGTCCTGAATGGTATTGCCTACATTTTTTTTCTAGGGTTTTTATAGTTTTGGGTTTTACATGTAAGCCTTTAATCCATATTGAGTTAATTTTTGCATAAGGTATAAGGAAGATATCCAGTTTCAATTTTCTGTATATGGCTAGCCACTTCTGTTGGGTACCAGCTCCAACTCTTTTCATGGGTACCCCAAGCCCTGGTGGTGATGAGGGATTAAGAAAGGAAATAAAGACAAAGACATAGAAATAGAGTTCAAAAAGTGGATTCAGGGGACCAACATAAAGTCCAAGGACCACGTTGGTCCTGAGTTCTAGTTTCCACAAGTTTTTATTAGGTGCACACACTCATTAATTGAGGGATGGAAAGCAAGTGGGGGTTATTGAGGGAGGCCTGGAAACTGCTAGGGGAGGACTTGAAGCTATTGTGGGGCAAGATAGCCAGGGGGAGAAGCATGCTTCATTAGAATACAATGGAACAGGGTAATTCTTCTAAGAGAAGGTAATCTAGTACACCAAGTTTTACCACTGATCATTATCTATGTGCAGCTGCCCTTGAACATAGTGGGTAGGGCGGCACCAGGTCTGACCACACACAATGCATCAAGGGGCTTTTATCTCCCGAGTACTGTGGACATACAGCAACTGAGATTACCCCATATTCTGACAACATAGGCAGAGTGGGAGGTGTTCCACTATCTCCACCCACAATGCTCTCCTGCCTTGCCAGCTTCCATCTACAAAGACCCTCCCAGAGGGTGAGCATAGGTCCTTGTGAGCATAGGTTGCCAACCTTTCCTGGGTGCTTACAGAAGCCCTCTTTACAAGACCTCTGTGCAGACCCCATGTTGAAAAGCAGTTTGTGGGACCAAGGCAGTGTTTTCCTGCCTTGCAACCACACCATAGATGTGCCATGGTTAATGGGGAACTCTCAGATAGTCTAACTTTAGGCCTCCCTTTACCGCTTTTACAAGCTACAGGCTGTTCTCTTTTGTGCTATGCTTTTCATTCACTATTGTTTATTTCAGGGTATAAACTTCAGTGCACCTCAAACTGTATAAGCTAATAAGCAAATCAAACTTACAATTGTTTAATCAGCAATAGTAGAGACAGCATATGTCTGCTCCTGGTCATCTGGGCCGACATCTCCCACCACCATTTATTAAATAGAAAGTCTTTTTCCTTTTACTTGTTTTAGTCAGGTTTGTTGAAGATTAGATGGTTGTAGGTGTCTTATTTGCGAGTTCTTTATTCTATTCCATTGGTTTATGTGTCTTTTTTTTTTTTACCAGTACCATGCTGTTTTGGTTACTTTAGCCTTGTAATATAGTTTGAATTTGGGTGGCATGATGCCTCCAGCTTTGTTCTTTTTGCTTAGGATTGTCTTGACTATTCAGGATCTTTCTGTTGTTGGTGGTGGTTCCATAAGAATTTTAAAATAGTTTTTTTTTTTCCTAATTCTGTGAAGGATGTAAATGGCTATTTAATGGGAATAGCACTGAATCTGTAAATCACTTTGGGCAATATGACCATCCTTACAGTGCTGATTCTTCCTATCCATAAGCATGAAATGTTTTTCCATTTGTTTGTGTCCTCTCTGATTTCCTTGAGCAGTGGTTTGTAGTTCACCCAGAACAGTTCCTTCACTTCCCTTGTTAGCTATTATTTTTTAACAAATAATATTATTTGTTAACTAAATTTTGATTTTTTAGTTCAAAAATCCACTTTTTGAACTCTATTTCTATGTCTTTGTCTTTATTTCCTTTCTTAATCCCTCATCGCCACCAGGGCTTGGGGTACCCATGAAAAGACTTGGGGCTGGTACCCAACAGAAGTGAAAGAACTGTTTTTTTTAACAATTATGAATGAGAGTTCATTCATGATTTGGTTCTCTGCTTGTCTATTGTTGGTGTATAGGAATGCTAGCTATTTTTGCACATTGATTTTGTATCCTGAGACTTTGATAAAGTTGCTTATCAGCTTAAGAATCTTTTGGGCTGAGACAACGGAGTTTCCTAGACATACCATCATGTCATCTGCAACAAATATACTATCTTTGTTTGAGCCTAGTAACACAGCCTTAGGTATATGGTATGCTATTTTTAACTTGATGAATGTATTTTTTTCCTTCTCTATCAGAAAAAAAGAATCATAAGTAATTTGCATTCACGTGGAATTGACAGTAGTATACATTCACAGTTTCTCCCCAGAGCTATAACTCTGTTACCCTCTTTTGTAATACTGTCTAAAGATGCTTAGCCTCTCTAGGTATCCTGCAGAACAAATGTGCATTCACCATATTGATTAATCAGATGGAATTTGCAGGAGGTGCTTGCTATTTTAGAGGTCTTTATAAGACACATAGCCCATCAGTGGATGGGAGATAAATCTTATGAGTTTTTTTGGCCTAAAAATAGTCAGTGTTCAAGAGCTTGCTGGAGAATTCAAAGTGAAGGACAAATTATTGCCTCTTTTACCTGCCACTGTGAAGAAAGTATAGTGTCTGGTAGGTTTCTTCTGTTATGCAGGCAACATATTCCACACCTAGGAATATTGTTTTAACTATTTTCTTTAACTGAAGCTAAGAAAATGAAAGCACTCCTCAGGAGGACCAGGTCATGATATAATAGCTTGGCTGTCTGAGCCAGAAGATACAGCAGATACTATAATATTAGTAATATCAGTGGTGGAAAAAGAACCTAGAACAGATTTATGAAAAGGAGAATCACAACACAGGCTCTTTGCTGTCTGCAGAGGAGAATTATATTCCTGGTAGAGATGAAAGGCCTGACCCTAATGCATCAGGAGACCATGAAGTCATAACTGTCTATCATAAATTGGGTTTTGTCAGAACAAGCAACTCATAAATCAATTGGTTCCAGGAAGAATCTATTATAAGGTAAAAGTGATGCATTGAGGACTAAACATGAGTGGGACAAAAGGAACAAAGAAGCTCCATAAGCATGCATGTAGCCAGATTCCCATGTAGTAACTTCTGTTGTAGCAGAATCTCTCCCTTAGATTACAAAGGACGTGTGGCAACATAGATTTAGAGAATCTAGTTCCCAAAAGAAGAGCATTCCCATCACAGGACATAACAAGAGTCTCATAGGGAGAAAAACAATTCATAAAATCAGTAATCATGTCAAACAAAAACTTGTATTCAGAATATATTAAAAACTCTCATAATTCAATAATTAAAATAAAAACAACACAGATTAAAAAAATGTTCAGAAGACCTGAACAGGTACTTCACAAAAGAAAATATGTAAATAACCAATAAGCATATGAAACCATGTTCAATTTCACTAATCTTTAGAAAAATTCAAAACAAAACCATGATGAGATAAATACAGCACACCAATTACATTGGTTAAAATTTGAAAAAGATGGATCATATCAAGTGTTGTTAAGGATATAGCATGACTGGCATTCCATACACTGCTGGTGGGAACATAAAATTATACAAATACTCTGAACAAGTTTGACAGTTTTTAAAAAAGTCAAACATACACTTTCCATATTGTTCAGCCATGCTACTCCTAAATATTTACTTGATAGAAATGAGAACATTTGCCTGCACAAAGACTTATTTTAAAGAAATATTCATAATAGCTTTATTTTTAATAGCCCAAAACTGGAATATCCCAAATGTTCATTAACAAGTAAATAGATTAACAGAAAGACAAAGTGTGGCCTATCTATATAATAGAGTACTATTCAGCAACAATAAAGAATCACCTATTGATACAGGTAATAACATGCATGGTCAATGTGATTACACTTGGTAAAAGAAGCCATGCAAAGATATATATATTCTGCATGATTGCAGTTACATAAAATTCTAGAAAATGTAAACTAATCTGTATTAGAAAGTAAATCAGTGATTGCCTAGAGTTGGGGAAAAAACAGTGAATTTAAAAGAACCATGAAGAAAATTTGGGACATCATAGAAATGTTTGTTATGCTGATTGTAGTGATTATTGTGTAGGTATATACTATTTCAAAACAGTTAACATTTGACATTATTATACTTTATATGGGTGCTTCATTAGGCTCAGTTATTATTAGATTTAAAAAGTCATCAGAATATTTTTATTTCTTAACTGCCTGACACATTTTACTTTATTCCTACATTTGTCGCCTGACACTCTTTTACCTCGTTTCCATATGGCTATAATTTTATATGTTACTCTTTAGAAAGAACAGAAAGATAACTTGGTGTTTTCTCTGGGATGGTTAATCAAACAACTCTACTGATACTTCAGAGAGTTTCTTTCAACCTCAGAGCTCATGACTAAGAATCCTCAAATTTTAGATTAATTGGCATGTATGGGGATAAAATGTCAGGATTTTTTTTATATATATTACCTCATATAAACCTATTTACTCTTTTACCCTGCTTCTATATGTTTGTGACTTACTGAAGCAGAAATTCTGACAAATTATACTTTGCATTATTGGCTTCACAAACAAAATAAAAGTAGTACACTATCATGCCTATGCTACATTAAAAGTAAATTCCTGACAGAAGAGAATTTCAGTTTTGATTGGAAATTGATGAGGCATACTAAGTCCGCACTCCCTTTATAGTTTTATACATCTAATATAATAGGAAAAGTTCTCCACAGAAGACAAGCTCCTTAGTTCATAAATTTAAAATGTCTTTCTGCTCTAATAACAACATGCTTTTGTTCCCAGACACTGTCATGGCCTTCGTACTATAGAATGACTTCTGGCCTTGTACCTTCTTTTCACAATGCCAAATGAGTTGGCTCTGTGTGCTAAAATAATTCTTAAGAACTATGGAAACTACAATGTAATGACTTGCAATAACTTTACTGCATGTATAAGGAAATGACTGGAAGCTATACAGATTCATCCTGTTAAATTCCAACATCATTTATTCAACTATCCCATAACCAAATCACAAAAACACCTGTGGCTACTTTGAAGTCAACTGGCACAAAGAGAATTGTCATGAAAGAAAGGCCAAGTGAATAGAGAGAACAGCGGAACCATTTGTCGCTAAAAATCCCTTACTTTTGGAAATCAACTTACATTTTACATACATTTATATGTGTATATAAAAAGTATATATGTATGTAAAGTGCAAAAATATATATGTGCATAATGAATTATCTTAATGGTATCAATTCTCATGTACCCCCAGAACGATTTTGTACACATTGAGAAATGGGTAAACTCCAGTCGAAAACAGCTGATTTTAAAAGTCCTATTGGACACAAACGGGGTCAGATCTGAACTACAAAAAGGAATAAAAAAATCTTGTTTGTTTGTTTAAATAAAGACTTTCATGAAACACAAATATCTTTATTTTTTATTTACCAATTATTTGGTTTTTATTTTTTTTTATCTTTTGGGATTTTTATTATTAATACTGCTTTTGATTGACACATCATAATTGTATACATTTATGAGGTACAATGTGATGTTTTCATAGATATGTATACAATGTGGACTGTTTAAATCAAGCTCATTGCAATATCCATCACCTCCCTTATCTATCATTGTTTATGGTGAGATGTTTGAAATTTACTATTAGTTATTTTGAAATATACAACGTTATAATTGACTATAGTCACCCTGCTCTGCTGTGGATCTCCAGAGTTATTCCTCCTGTCTATCTGAAATTTTATATCCTTTGATCGACGACTTGTCATTCCTTCTCTCCCCAGTTCTCAAGCCTCTGGTAACCATCATCCTATGTTCTATTTCTGTGAATTCAAATTTACTGGATTGCACATATAAGTCATATCATGCAGTACTTGCCCAGTAATCTCACTTCTGGGTATGTCTCCAAAGGTACTACGACCAATGTGCTAAAGAGATACCTGCACTCTCATGTTCATTGCAGCATTTTCACAACAACCAAGATGTGGAATCAACCCAAGTGTCCATCAGTGGATAAAGGAAATGTGACATGTGTACACAATGGAGTACTATGCATTATTCAAAAATGAAGAAAATTCTGTGTCTTGTGACATGGTTGAATTTTGGTTTGTTTTATATGAACCTTAAAGACTTAACTCAGGAACCTTAGAATGACCTCTTTCTCTCCATCTTCAACTCCCCCAACCCCCCAACCTCACACTACTGTGGAGATATACTGACTCACTTAAGACTAAGTGTTAATGAGTAAAAAGTCTTATTTTTAAGCAACAGAAACTTACCCTGGTTGTTTTAAGGAAATAAATTAATTGAAAGAATTACCAGAAAGGTGGCTGAACCTGACTCACAGAACAAGTGGAAGTAGTAGGGATATGCAGCAACCAGGACTAAAGACAAAATTGTGCCGCAAAACCAGTGTGCACACTGCTGCTGTTTAACCCTGTCCTCAGCTTGCAAGGCAGCCACATGCCGATGCTTGACACGGAAAGCTGCCTCCGCTGCCCCTGGAAACTCCTTGTTGTTGTTGCTGCTGCTGCTACCATCACCTGTATCAACATGTATTCTCCATGGTAGATCCTCCTGCTTGTTTGCTATCTCCCAGTCTCAAGTGCCGAGGTATTACATTCTAGGTTGCATGCTCATGCCTTGATGCAAAGGAAATGCATAAATGAGCATCTGGCACTTTAACATCTGTGATTAAAGGCAAGCAATGCCTTTCGCCATGACTCACATGGTGAGGGGTTCTCCAAACCTAAGAATGGTGTTCAGATTTTGGGCCACAAAAAAAAGATGATAAATGTTCCATGTAAAGACATATAACCACAAAGAACACACAGGTTTTGCACTTCTGGCCAATGGGCATCTGGACATTTATCCTTTTCTTTTATTAAACAAAAAGGATAAATGCATAGTTAGAGCCTACTGCTATTTTCTGCTCTCTACCTATACCCCCACCCATAAATCTTTGTTTCATCTTTGACTTGACACGAAATTACTCTGAGGATTAAGGCTTTAAAGAAATGTCTTGATATTTTGGTTAGCACGATAATACTCGTTATGCACTGAATCATGTCCTCACCAAATGTATATGTTGAAACCCTGTGGTATGGTTTGGATTTGTGTCCCCACCTCAATCTCATGTCAAATTGTAATACCCAATGTTAGAGGAGGTGGGAGATGATTGGATCATGGGTAGACCTGTCCCCCCTCCTTATAATAGTATTCTTATAATAGTGAGGTGAGTTCTTATAATGGTGAGTGAGTTCTCACAAGATCTGGTTTAATCTCTCTCTTCACTCTCTCCTGCTCCATCCACGTAAGATGTGCCTTCCTCCCATTCACTTTCTGCCATGATTAGAAGTTTTCTGAGACCTCCCCAGCCATGCTACCTGTACAGCCTATGGAACCATGAGCCAGTTAAACCTCTTGACTTTATGAATTACCCAATTTCAGGTATTTCTTATAGCAGCATGAGAATGGCCTAATATACCCTGATCCTTAGTACCTCAGAATATGACTGTATTTGGGGAGATCCTTTAAAAGGGAGATTAAATTAAATGAGACCCTTAGGGTGAGCCCTAATCTTATCTGGTTGATGTTCTCATAAGAAAAGAAAATTTGGACATGAAATGATGATAGGAATATGCACACACAGAGAAGAAACTATGTGAGGACACAATGAGGCAAACTGATACAGTTTAACTGAGTATTTCTGAAGTATCTGTGCATCATTTCCAGTGGGCTATATGCTGGCTGAGAAAACATCACACCCTTCTCATTCACACTATCGTATAGTTATGCCCAATGTCATTGGGGCTGGTCTCTCTAAAGAATAAGACATCACTATGGAAGTTGGATATTCAGGCATATGGCCGGAGAACAAGAAGTACATTTTGGGGTGGGCATCACATAAAAGACACCCTTTTCTTGAAGGCTTATACCAGTGGTCAGAATATAGGAGTGACAGATTTTGATTGACCAACACAATTAAGTGGGAGAGTACAGGTAAAGGGGCAGAAGAGCACACAGGTAAATAGCCGATACACTTAATAGATGGTAGCTTTCTAGTTCACAGGGCCAGATATCGACAATTCACAAAGTGAGGCAAAAAGAACATCTACATTTCCAGAGCGAAATTAAGAAAGTAAAGGAATCAACTCAGGGAAGCGTCAGAAACAATTTTGCCTGGGACATGAAGCTATTTAGCACCGGTTACTAACATGGTGATTCTCTTTTGAAAGCCTCTAGAAGATTTGATTCATTTTGCTATTAATCAATCAACTTTCAAGAGTCATGATATAAATACAAATTTTAGTAGAAGGTTGTATTGAAAGGGAGACCGGGAAGCTACAAATTAAAAGGGAAAAACAACTGGACAATTGGGATCTGTTAAAGGACATCTGTGATACATTTGGATTCCAAAGAGTCAGTCACATATCTATTGTAGTTAAATCATTTGACACGAATCAGGAAGCTATATCAAAATGAAAACTGATGAAAGTGTAGCTCAGGGGATTCACTGCCCCTTAGAATAGAATAATTTGCTGAACCAATAATGACAGCACACATGGGCCTCCTAGGACTCTTTCTAAGCAAACTCTATCCTCACTGATAGATAGCACAGTAGTTTTTTGTTGTTGTTGGTGTTCACTGGTAATGCTGGTAATACTCAATGTACTACTCACTATCAAGCATTGTAATGTAAAGTTAGGAGATGAGAAACATACCATAATTTATTATTAATTTCCTAAAAAATAAAAGTATAAAAAAATTCACATTTTTAACCACAAATAATTATTGAAAAAAAAGTAATTATTCTACTTTTAGTAACAGCAGAATATCTTACATCAAATTTATCTTCCCACATATAAAATAATAAACTCTGGGGGAAATAGAAACAATTATTTTGAAGGTACTAGAGAAAAACTAAAAACAGACAAATACTGAAAAGGAAATTACCCTCGACAGAGAAAACCTGTACTAGAGGAAAAATTTTCATGAGACCTTAATTTTTTTTCTAAGGCATATGGCAATTTAAAGCAATACTAATAGTAATAATAAATAGTGTCTTGTGAATTAGTATTCTTTGTAAAGTATTTAGACATAGTAGTAGCTCAAAAAACATATGAATAAAAGAAACCATAATTTCAAAATGTTTATATCTTACAAGAAGTAATAAGATTTAAGAATGCATACCACAATTTCTTCAGTGACCATGAAAAGAAAAGTAATGAAGGTTTTTATGGTTAGAAAGTCAAAAGAAAAATAAAATGGAAGACTAAAAACAGTTTATGCACTCCCTAAAAAAGCAAAATAAAGATTCAATTGTAAAATGAGAAAAGATGGAAAACAAATGGTAACATGATAGACTTAAGCCCAACCAAATCAGTAATTACACTAAATATAAATAATAGACTACACACCCCAATTATAGGAAAACTAGGTTGGTTTAAAAAGCCCAGGACATTACTTTATATTAGTTAGAGGTTACACTTTACATATAAAGGCATACATTGATTGAAAGTAATTGCATGAAACATGGAAAAATTAGTTATAAGAAGGCTAACTGACAGTATTCACATCAATTAAATAATCTTCAACATCAGAAGTATTATCACAAACAAAGAAGAACATTTCATAATGCTAAAAGAAAAAACTATCAGGAAGGCAAAAACAGATTAAACATGTGCATGCACCTAATAACAGAGCCTCAAAATGCATGACATAAAAACAGAGAAATAGATAAATTCACAAGTACAGATTAATATTTTCACATTTTTATCTATCACGTAGTTGATAGAACAATTAGACAAAAACTCATTATGACAGAAGATATGAAGATTATTACTCACCATGACTTAATTGACATCCATACATAATGATATTAAAAGCTGCAGAATGAATATACATTATTTTTAAATGAATAATGAACAATCAGCAAACTAGCTCATATGCTGACCATAAAACAAATCTCAATAAATTTCAGAATACTGTAGTATTAGATAGTGCATCCTGTGATTATGAAATAAATGTAGTTTCTAGAAAAGGCCCCCGTATTTGGAAAACAAACACTTTTTGGAAAATAGATATAAAAATGATCTTAGAAAATGTTTTTAACTTGATAATAATAACTACCTAATGCATCAAAATTTGTGAGATGCATGTATAGCAGTAATTATAGGGATATTTGCCATTTAAAATTATTAGAAAAGAAAATGGTTTTAAAATCAGTGATTTAAACATCTACCTTAAGAATCTAAAAAATATCCAGTTAATTTAATTCAAAGTAAGAAGAAAACAAAATTAGGAAAAGCAGCAACTAATGAAATAAAAAACAAACACCAGAGAACAATTTTAAAATCGAAACACCTACTGGGTATGATATCTAATATTTGGATGATGGGTACACTAGAAGCACAACTCTCACCGTTATGCGTGTAATGCTCTTGTAACAAACAAGTTCATGTACTCCCCAAATCTAAAACTAGAATGAATAAATAAATAAATAAATAAATGTAATAACAAATAAAACCCCAAGTCTCCATCTTTGCAAAAATTAATAACATTGACAAAGCCCTAGAAAGATTCATGAAAACAGAGAATAAACACAATTCACAAAGGCTTGAATGAACCTGATGACTCATAAAGTAGGCAAGAAGTGTACTCTGCATCACGTTTCCAAGAGGTTGGGTAAAACTGGTGTTATTTTATCTTTAAATCTTTGATAGAATTCACCAGTGAACATTTTGAAATCGACTTTGTGAATTGTTTTTGATAACGAATTAATTCCTATATGAGATGTAGGGCTATTCGTTTTTTTTAGTCCATCCAATATCAATTTGGCAAGTTTTATTTCTCAAAGAATTTTTCCATTTAATATAAATGGTTGAATATATTTGTAACAAATATTTTATAATATTTACAAATTCACTTACATATCCCTAAACTGGTGTGTTGGTTTATTTTGTGTCAAATTGACTGGGCCATGTCATGCCCGGGTATTTGGTTAAACATTATCCTGGGTGTGTCTATGAGGGTGTTTTTAGAAGACACTTGCATTTGAATCTGTAGACTAAATAAAATAGACGGCCCTCTCCAATGTAGAAAGCCATCATCTAATCCATTAATGGTCTGAATAGAACAAAAGTCTCAGTAAGGGAGAACTCACTGTCTGCCCACCTCAGTATTCAAGCCGGGAGATCAGTCTTCTACCACTGGACATGCACTCAAACTGGAGCTTATGTAATCAGCTCTTCTGGTTCTCAGGCCTTTGGACTTTAGTCTAGAACTCTGCCAGTCTTGAGTCACTGTCACTGTCTTTGTCAGTTTGGGCTGCTACAACAAAATACCATAAACTAGATAGCTGAAACGCAAGGCAAATTTATTGTTCACAGTTCTAGAAGGCAAAAGTCCAAGATCCAAGTACCAGTAGACTCCTTGTTAGGTGGGGGCTCACTCTCTGGTTTCTAGGTGGCACCTTCTAGTTGTGTCCTTATGTAGTAAAGTCAGAAAGGCCTCTTTTTTCAGGTCATTTACATGGTAGAATGGGCACATCCTCTTTCGTAAGTGGTCGCTGAGGCCTCTTTCACAAGGTCACTAATTCTATTCTTAAGGGCTCCGCCTTTATGATGTAATCACCTCCCAAAAGGCCCCACCTCCTGATACCATCACCTTGGAGGTTAGAATTTAAATATATGAATTTAGGGGGTAGGGCACAAACATTCAGACCATAGCAGTTATTCTCCTGGGTCTTAAGCTTGCTGTCTGCAGATCGTGGAACTTGTCAGATTCCATAACTGCATGAGACAATTACTTATAATAAATCTCCTTGTATTCTGTTGGTTCTGTTTCTCTGGAGAACCTAAACTAATACACAGAGAATATACAAAACCTACCCATAAAAGAATGGACAAGGAAATAATGACATATTTATACGATGAAATATTAGTAATAAAATGGAATAAAGTGCTGATATTACCAAGAACATAGATTAATTACACATTATTGCAGTGAAAGAAACTTAACGTAAATGAGTACATATTGTATGTTCCACTTATATGAGGTTCTAGAAAAGACAAATTATTGTAAAGAAAACAAAAGTCAGATAAATATTATTGCTTCTCTGGGGTTGGTGGAATTGACTGGGAAGTAGTATGAGTGAATAACATGCTCCATATGCTCATAGGTATGTGAGTTACACTCAGGTGTATGTGTTTGTCAGATCTCATTTAATATTTATGCATTTACTACATATATGTGTTTAAACTACATATTTATATTATCTCTTAAACAACTGTATGACATTAGCTAATCAATTGCAAGACTGAAAAAAAACACAGAAACACTTACAGAAACCAGAGAAAGAAAAGCAAGAAGTATTCAATGATGTCTGTCTTGAATAATGATATGAAATAGCATTTATGAAACATTGGCTTATTTAATAAGAATCCTTATTTAACCCTTATAACAACTATTTATTGTTCCCTTTTTATGAATCAAATTTTAGCATCCTCTAGCACTAGAATATTTGGGTTGTAATTTAGAATTTGTCATTATGATTAACCACCATAATTTTACTGAATTTATTTCACCTTTCTTGGGCTTTTGTTTGTTTGTTTTTAAAATTCAAAATCAGTATTTCTCCAAGTGAGTTCTATACAATAAGAATTTCAAGAAAACATTAGAATTTCCAAAAAACATCCTTAATTTTGTAAAGGACATCTAAAACTGTAGCTACCATCATATTTGACTCTGGAAACTGTTACATTAGGAAAAGAGAATGGAGTGTTCTAAGATTAAGTACACTTGAAGGTGTTGGTCAAGGGATACAAAACTTCAGTTAAATAGGAAGAATAAGTTTAAGAGATCCATTGTCTCTCATGGTGGCTATAGTTAATAAAAATGTATTGTATTCTTAAAAATTGCTAAGAGAGCAGACTTGTGTCCTCATCATAAAAAAGTAAGGTAATATATTTGTTAATTAGCTTAATTTAGTTATTCCACAATATATACATGTTTCAAAACATGTCACATTAAATATATGCAATTTAATTTAATTATTTGAAAATAAATTTTAAACTGCCTTGAAAGTTTGAGTAAAACTGTGTTTAATTTCAGTTCTTCTCAGAACCTTTCATTCAGCAATGAAAGTATAATTATCAGTAGTGCTTATAGTACTGTGCTTAATGTTAATTTACTTAATCTTTATAAGGCTAAAAATCATTTTGAGTAAGGTGTTTTTGTCATTTTATTTTAAAAATGTTAAAAATGAGTAAGACGAGGCAGAATGAGGTCAAATAATTGTCATTCAGTTCAGGGCTAGTATGGAGTAGAGTTGGGGTTTGAACCATTGGACTTTGGAGCCTATGCTTGTTGCATCATGTTTCACAGATGTGCCATGAGACAGGAAAAGTTATTCCCAAGTGGAGATAAAGGAGCAAACCTTGCCAACCACTAAGAAAGAAAATTAGCATTCAATGAAAAGGTCAAAGGGGAGATGTTTTTGAAAAATTCTAGACAGATACTCGTTAAGGATTCATAATGAACATTAAATTCAGAAAAAAATCTTGAAAATATCCTAAAATCCAGTGATTTGACAGTGTGAGTTGCAGAGATCCCACAGAGCATTTGGGACTGAGGTGGGGTAGCGTTAGGGACTGGCTGTAACTAGAGGCATAAGAGTCAGGATAGAATGAGAGTTTGGAGAATAATGGAAGACTAAGAAGGTTGGCCCTTGGGTGGTGACTGGTGAAAACAGGTTGCCAAGGCACGGGGAGGTTGCCAAGGTAAGAGGAGCTCGGAGAGAAGTGGACAGTCCCACCTGGAGTAAGCATTCAGAATCCTGTGTACAGATAGGTGACGGCAGCCAGCCAGCTTCCTTCAGCCAAATGCAGCGGGAGAGATGGGCTGCTCCCTTCGGCTCTATCTGGATGATGGAGAGTACACAGGTAATAACATTTGAGAAATATAATATTGAATGGACAGAATGAACAGGATACAAATATTTTGGCTGGTAAAGCAGAGCTGGTTCAGAGGAAAAACGATGAAAATAGCTGCCCTCACTAGGGTAGTCTATTCACATTCCAATGCCTTAAGAAATGGTTGCTTGAAAGGGAATATTGTTGTGATTAACTCCGAGAGAAAACAAGGCCACACAGATTTCTTTATTCAGGAAGAATAGGAGACAGCTTTATACGTGAGAATGCAGAAAATTCCCAATAGAGCTAGAATTCTTGTTAGAATTCAAGGTACCAGACCATAGAAACATAGCTATTGATTATTCAAGCTTAAAGTAGTATTCATGGCAATTCTGAGCTTCCCGGGCCTTGAACTGAATTTCAGGTGAAAAGAATGAGAAACCGAAGAGAGGCATATTAGAAGAGCTGGAGGATTGAGCAATGCTGTCCTGACTGTCCCACTCTTTCAAGAATCAGTTTGGGTCCACAGAAAGTGTTTATCTCAGTTAGCTTTAGGTTATGTTCAAATTCTTGGGGACCTGAATCAGGATGGATATTTTCTGAAGCACTTTTCTGGGACTAGCTTGATCTAGAAATCTCAGAAACTCATCTTATTTCTCCTGAGTCCTCTAGACTGGAGATTTATTATAAGGCCAATTTGAATCTTTTGAAATTCCATGGCTGTCTTAGTCCATTTGAATTGCTATAACAGAATTCCAAAGACTTGGTAGTTTATAAACAACAGAAATTTATTTCATGTAGTTCTGGAGCCTTGAAAATCCAAGAGCAAAGCACTGTCAGATTTGGTGTCTGGTGAGAACCTACTATCTGCTTCGTAGATGGCTCCTGGTTACTGTGTTCTCATATGGCCAAGAAACAAATATGCTTCCTCAGGACTTTTTTCTAAGGGACTAATTCCATTTATGAAGGTGGAGCCTTCATGAACTCTCAGAAGTCCCACTGGTTTATATTCTTGCATTGGGGTTTCAACATAATGAATTTTGGAGGGACACAACCATTCAGACCATAGCAGTGGATTAAATTTAGATACTCTTTATCCTGTTTCTAGCCATCAGAAACACAGGGTTGGAATCTTGGATATTTTCTTATCTGTTTACTGCTTTTAGATCAATATTCTAAAAACACAAAACCCCAAGAATTGTAGGAAATAGATTGATACTGACTTTCAGAAAATTAATGCCCTAAATATGTTTCACTGGATTTGATACCTTGTAGGAAATCTATTTTCAAAAGTGAAATATCTTCAAAATCACTTTAAACCCCTAAGCACATTTCTTCAACTAGAAGAGAGGAAAATTTTCTTAAATTGGGTTCAATCTGAATGTTAGCAGAAGAGCATAGGAAACTAAAATGATCTGATTGAAATTGATGAATAACTTTTAATCTAAGAAGGCTGATAGGAAACGAGATGGTTTGTAAGTGAAGAGAAGAAACAAGTTAAAAGGACAGTTAGGGACTGGAAAAGAAAAATATTTCATTCAGACAGCATTCTTACTAAGGAAAAGATATCGGAAATGTCTTTGAAACATACATGAAAGCAAAGTGTCTCTAGTAAAATTGAAGAGTAGAGAATTAAAGAGAAGCTATCAAGAAATGGAGGATTTTATATCACTTTTTGCCTTTTACATTTAATGTGAAGTAAGAAAAAGGAGTTGCCTAGGGCATAGAGCATGTTTCTTAGTGTAGATGTAGAAGAGACCATTGTTAAAAAAAAAAAAAAAGGTTGGAGCATCCTAAGGCAAAGCAAGGATAAGCACTAAGTCAAAATAACTGTGATTCATGACTCTGAAAGGACAAGAGAATAGGAAGAACAAAGTCATGCTTTGAATTAATTGATTTTGCAAGATCTCAGCAGCTGGATGAGTGCGCTACCTGGCTCTATTAAAGTGGAAAATCATAACCACAAGAAAATTATCCTTAACTGGCTTATGAGAGGACATGAAATTGCAGATTGAAAATGGTGTTTTTGAATTTGGTGAGGTTAGAAGGAACCTCAGGATGATGCTAAAGACAGAAAAAATAAGAGACAAAGAAAGGGGCAGAAAGAAACCGACTGTCATCTGGCTAAAATCACATAGTTTTGTAACTGAAGAGTGCTGTAGGACATATCAACTTTAATGTCTTTATTTTGCAAATGACAGACCTGAGTCCAAGACTCTAATCGCATTCCCCAGACTCCCAGCTCACTGGCCTCTAGTAACTCTATCATTTTCCTTTCTTTCTTGTTGTGGGGTTTCTGCAGGAGCCTTGTGCAAGATGCTTAGAAATCATTGCTAGAGGACGGGTTTTCTGAAGCCTGCCTCTCAGTCTTTCATGCTTCTATTCTTTGTAGCAAAATTAAATTAACTTAAATTTATTAAGTTAATTTTAACTTAATAAACCCCAAAATTCTGTTCCTTAGTCACAGTAGCCATTATTTCAAACAACTAGACACATGTGCCTAATGGCTACCATATTGGGCAGTGCAGCTAAAGAGCATTCCCATAGTTGAAGAAAGTCCTACTGAAATTGAACATTGTTGTGCTAGAGATTGTGGTTCCATATGTGTGGCTTTTAGTTATAATTCATACCTAAAATTTAGGTATCTTTTTCTATTTTTCCAAAGCAATAAATTCCCACATGGAGTTAGGAAACATGAATAGTAATTTGTTTTCTCAACTACAAACAGCTAACTGGAGATGTTACCTTAAATTAATCTCCTATGCTTGTTGCATTTCACCTTCATTGGAAGTGTGAAAATAGATGATTGCTCATCTCACAGGGATATTGAAAGAAACAACTAGAATCTTCAAATACCTTATAATGTTGAGATTTATTATTACTATTATGATTAATAAAGATACCATGTTTTTAAATCCATTTTAAGAAGAAACACTGGCTTAGCTTTGCTTTTATCCCATTTTCAGACATATATGCTGTTTTTTGGAGTCCTAGTTATTTTTCAGCAGTCCTTAATCATGTTTACAGCATCTAAGAAATGGTATGGGCCTTGTACATTTATCATTTAAGTAAGTATATACAAACTAATATTAGATTAAGGATAAGGGCCAAAGAGTGTTAAAAGTTAAGACGTGAATAGAAATCTTGGAGTGGACACAAAAGGTTAAATTAATCTTGAAGAGGCTCTGATCTCACAGTACCTTATTAATAATTTGTATTCATTTCTCAAATCACTAGTTACAATTTTTTTAAAAAAAAAAGCACAGGCAGGAATGCTCACTTTTATCTATATAGGTAATTGGCAACCCAGCTAGCCAGTTATCCACAAAATACTGGAATAGCGTGTCCTTGATCCAAAACACTTGAAAGCTACTAGACTCTGGAAAATTGGCCTAAAGGCAGCTCTTTGCCAAAACTACAATCAGGTACTTTGAAAGGCTGGCTCTTTTTCTTCTTTTCCACTCATTCATCTGATGTACACCATCTGTCAGATCATGCTGGGTTGCTTCTGTCAACCTTCTGCACATCTTGAAAGAGATAGAGATTTTGAAGGTTTTTATTTCTCATGAATTTCCCCATGAAAATTTAGAGAGTTTCTTATTGGATCATCATTACTATTTATGGAAGACTAGGAGCACTAGTGTCTATCCACAGAAGTAGTATCTCCCTTAGGCTGACTAACATATATGATTAATCATGGAACTACCCTATGCAACAATTATTAACCAGCTCAAGTGGTCTATATAGGTGCTTACAAAACTTAATATGCATAGGAATCACCCATGAATTCTAATTCAGCAGAATTTTGATTCAGTAGATCTAGGGTGGGACCTCAGATTCTGTATTTCTAACAATCTCCCAGGTTACATTTATGCTGCTGATTTGTGGACCATATTTTTAGTAGGAAAAAGAAAAGATATAAGAATAAATGTAATTATTTAAAGTAATGCCATAGAGTGATTGTAATACAAGCAAAAGCAATAATAATCACATATTTTCTCAGTTATTTGAAATATTATGTACATTATCTCATTTAGAACACACAATACTATGAATTAAGGCAGGTGTTGTGGCTATATATTTCTGTGTAACCTACTGATCCTAAGTTTAGTAGCCTAAAGTAAATGATAACATTTATTTTGTTCACAGATCTGAAATTTGAACAGGGCTAAGTGTGCAGAGCTTGTCTCAGTCCCACAAAACATAATTTCGGGCAGCTCAGATGCTAAAAAATGGAATAATCTAAAGGCATACTCATTCATTTGACTGATGGTTGATGCTAGAAGGTAGTTGGCATCACCAGACTCTGATTCCTCAGACTCCCAGCTCACGGGCCTCTAGTCACTCTATCATTTGAGGCTGTACTCAGACCACCTACAGATTATCTTTCCATGTGGCTACTTGACTTCTTCACAAGATGGCACCTGGGTTCCATGGATGAGCCTCCCAGGGGAACCAGGAGGAAGCTCATTAACTTTTTATCTGTTAGCCTTGGATGTCATATAGATTCAGTTGTGTCGTAGTTATAGACCTGACCATATTCAAGGAGGGGAAATATAGACCATGCTTCCCAATAGCAGAAAGTCAAAGTTGCATTTTTAACAAGAAGTTTTGCAGCATTTGGCAACCTTTGAGAAATGCAATATCACAACAGGTAATATGATTCTGCTTTACTGATGAAAATAACGGAGGGTCAATAAGGGTAGAGTCTCATTATAGAATTCAGTGGGCAAAAGACAGTTTTGGAATCTGTTTAAATATGTCATATAGTTTTTATGAAGTCTAGAGTGACATGTACAGGTAAGACAATATAGAGTAGTGTTTAAGAATATGGGTTTGAAATCTAGTTTCCTCATTTCCCAACTATATGACTTTGGACAAGATGTTTAATATTTATTATCTTTGTTTTCTGTGTTAGTAAAATCAGGATTTTATCTGCTTTCAACAGTTCTTGGCAGACTTAAGTGAATTCAGATTTGTAAAGCTTTGTCTCCTACCTGATAGATAATAAATGCTTAGGAAATGATAACATTTTTATCACCCCTGTCATTTCTACTGCCATTACCTTTAAGGAAATAACAGGGCTTTTTTTTTCTTTTTCATTGAGATAAATACATTTTTTGTTTGTTTTGCCCATGACCTTTTTTCCACTATAATTCAATAGTATCACTGACTTACAAAATTGTGACATTGGTTATGAGGTAACTATTGCAGGAAGGAAGACAATGTGAGAGCTTAAATGTCTTTTAGTATCATCTTACACAGATGGAGCTTCAGAGAAAACCCCATTTTGGAAGTGACTCCAAGAAGCACATCTATGCATTCATACCTTGATTTAGCTTAGTTCTTGAAGGTGTGGATCATCACATGATTCCTTTATCCTTCGTAGCACCTAGTAAAGGATCTGCACAGATCAGATGAGCAGTAGGTATTTATAGATGTAGATGATTAATTTTCAGTTACTTTTTTATGAGAGGAACTACTTAGTAGTGTCTTGATAAAGAAATAATGAACATAAAACAGATTTTCTATGATTGCTACAATCTATTGTCCCTATTCCAAGTGGATATTCTGTCACAGTGATTATTTGATATTTTAATTGGGTTTTCTGGTTGTTATTGTGAGCCAGTGTGTAAGAAAAGATTCAGTTGCGACCAAGAGAACAGATAATGAACATAAATGGAGAGAACCGTCCAGTCGTTGCTCACAGATTCCTAGTTTTCAGTTTGTTCCTGGAGCTATAGATAGCAAATTATTTAGATTCAAAGTTCTTTGAGATAAAATGGGTGATGGTGGTGTGGGGAGAATCACTGTTGTCTGTATATATTAAAGTGTCTCATTGGACGATGGATTCACTGTGGTGTAGATGTTCCTAATATCAATGATTTTGTTCTGGTTCGTATTATATTTTTCCATTTACTTCTAAGAAAATTATTTTGTTCCTGAAGAAGAAAAATAAAAATGACTTTCTCTCTCCCACATACAAACACTCACACATAAACTTATAATTGAAAGAGTCAGGGGGAGGATAGAAGGTATAAAAAGCAAGCAATATGCTGTTAACTTTTTTCACCTGTGAATGTATTATAATATTAAAAAGTGTCTGTAGGCCAGGCACCTTTGTGTGAGAAGTCCCAGGATACCCTTGTAAGGAATTCTAATACACAGGTGCCTGGGTACTTGATGGTGTTATATTTTCCAGTCTGGGAAAAGAGATTTTATCAGAAAGAAAATAGCTGTTTCTGGCAAGTTTGGAGGCTATGAATGATAGATCAAGTGTTTTGCTCTTCTTACATCAGCATTTTCAGTAACCTCTGCCTGAGAACAATATTATTTAATTTCTGTTCCAATCTAGATAAATAAATCTAAAAATCCCTCCAAAAGCAATATTGTTATTCTTCTTTTCAGCATATTTTTTCTATATGCAGCTGGGCCAAATGTCAAGGAAGACTGATATTCTCATACAAATTGAGGATATTTAGAAATAGTCACTTTTAAATTTTTAGGAATTATCTATAATGTCATTCCTCATTACAGATCTCTTCTGCTCTCCCTTTAAGATGATTTCTTTCAATGTGTCATTTTGTTTGGGTTTAGATATAAATACACAGAGCTTATGATTCACCTGTCTAAAAGTGTGTCCTAATGAACATAGATCATATTATTTTATTAATTTGCATTACTTGGAAAACATTGATTAGTGAAGTGTGAAGGACCAGAAAATAAATAAATAAATAAATAAATGTAAGCAATTTTCAATTCAGTACTTCTTGAAGCTTTGATGACCCAGAGCATAATAAGAACCTACAAGGGATTCTCTCCATTACCATGGCAACCTGGCCCTCATCTCTACTTCCTACTGAAACTGTTCTTGGCAAGGCCATCATCCATCAGCTCCCAACCTGTCAAGTCCAGGGCATATTCTTTTAAGATGTCACTATTGAAATACTACTGGTTTTGAAACAACCTGTTACTCTTTAACATTAAGATTTTCTACTCCATTAGGTCCTCAGACACCAAACTTCTATTCTATTGTATGTCTTACGATGTCACATCGAACTATGTGTATCTTATCTTACCGTGTATATATTATCTTTACCATGTCTTACCATGTATATTTTGATGAGTTCTTTTGTATACACCATTAACTAGAGCTAGTTCTTAAGGCTATCTCCTCAGACTGTTTTTCTTCTTGTTCTAAACTCTCTGCTTGGATTTTTTTCATCTGCTAGAATTTCAACACCCAGACACAGCTAATATCTCTATCTTGATTCTAGGTATTTTGACTGCACTTCACATTCATATCCAGCTGCACAATCAACTACCTGTGGAATATCTCTACCTTAAAATATTGCAGAAATCTAAAAGTCAGTTAATTAAGAAATGAATAAGCATTGCCTACTTTTGAATTCTGCTTTGTTCATATTTGCTTCTCTGTATTTGCTATTTCAATACCACTGTCCTTCCAGTAAATCAAGCTAGAAAGCTTGGATACATTTTTGGCTTCTCCCAGTCACATATCTCCCATACGAGATCAAATTTCAAGTTTGACTCAAATTAAATATGGTTAACTCTAATACAGTGTGCCTAGCGTTGTAACATAATAGCAAGAAAGTTAATTCTTCTTCACAGAGAAGAAGCAAGAATTCGACATTTATACAATTTTTCACCTCTTCTTTCCTGCATCCACCCTAGTTTAAGCCTTCAACTCTCTTACTAGAATTAGTAAAATAGCCTCGTGTTCCTTTATATTCAACTTTTTCCCGTGCAAAGAATAAATATATCTCACCATGTCATTGTTCATCTTAAAGCCTTTCATTGATTTTTCATCGCCTAAAAGATAAAACACAAGCACTTGAATCAAGAGCTCAGCGTGGTCCACCTCTTGAACCTTATCTCTAAGCATCTCTCTCCCCAGTGGTCCATAAAATGCAACTACTTTTAATTCATCATGTTCAACACAGCATTTATCATCTTTATGACTTGCTCATGTCTTCTACTCTAATTTGTGTGCTCTTTCTTCCCACACTCTCTCCTCCTTCTGATGAAGACCTACTCAGGCATTCTTCAATAGGACCTTTCCCAAAGCTCTCCACTGAGACTTCACAAGTATTCCACCTTCTCATTGGTGTACTTTCTCTGTATTTCTAGTTGTATAGCTCTACAATTATGGTTATATTTATCCATTCTTCAGTATATTATAACGTCTTCAAAAGCTGAGATTGTATCTTTGCCATAGTTTTTTATATTTGGCATCTACTGCAGTAAAGAAAATTTCATTTATTCATTCCTTGATTTATTAACTCATGTATTCATTAAGCATTTTGTATTGAGGATAGTAGAAATATACAGTAGAGTCTTGCTTCCAAAGAGTTCACAGTCCACTGGAAAACCAGGAAAGTATTCAGGTAACCCCAATAAAATGTGATAAGGTCTGTGGAACAGTATCTAGAAAGTTATATAGTACAGAAGAGACAGAATTAATTTTTACTGCATTTAATGAACCTATGAAGGTACCGAAATAATACAAAATAAAATGGTAGTACAGAAACAATATAAAATAAGCTAATGTGTTAAATATCTTTAATAAGTTATTGTGTAATTAATCCCTCCTTCAGTTCATTTAATTTTGATTTATAATCACAATCAGTTAATAACTCAACGAAGCCATAAAATTTCAAGGGAAATAAAAGGGGAAGAGCGGGAAATGGTTAATGAATTTCCTCTGTAACATTTTTTAAGTCTCTGTCATTAATGAGCTAAGAAATTGTAGAATCATTTAAAATCTTTTTGGAACAAACATTAATTCAATTATCATTCAAATAACAACTACAAAGGGAGCACTGTGTAGATCTGTGGCAGAAACAAGAAAGCAAAAGGCAATTTCCTAATTTCATTTAAGGCTTTTTATATATGCTGTGTGTGACAAAACATACATAATTTTTTATTTTAACTTTTAGTTTCGGGGGTACACATGCTGGCATATTATGTAGGTAAATTGCTCGTGAAAGGGGTTTGATGTACAGATTATTTTGTCACCTGGGTAATAAGCATAATACCTAACAAGAAGTTTTTCAGTCCTCACCCTACTCCCTCCCTCAACCCTCAGGTAGGCCCCAGGTTCTGTTGTTTCATGCTTTGTGTCTATATATACTTGTGTATAGCTCTCACTTGTAAGTGAGAATATGTGGTATTTGGTTTTATTTTTCTGTTAGTTTGCTTAGGATAATAGCCACCAAATTCATCCATGTGGTTGCAAAGAGCATGATCTCATTCTGTTTTATGGCTGCATAGTATTCCATGGTGTATATATACGACATTTTCTTTATTTAGTCTCCCATTGATGGGCATTTAGGTTGATTCCACATCTTTGCTATTGTGAATAGTTCTGCAATGAACATATGTGTGTATAAATCTTAATGGTAAAATAATTTATATTTTTGGGGGTATATATGCAATAATGAGATTACTGGGTTGAATGGTAATTCTGCTTCAAGTTCCTTGAGAAATCACCAAACTCCTTTCTGTAATAGTTGAACTACTTTACATTTCCACCAAAAGTGTATAAGCGTTCCCTTTTATCTGCAACCTCTCCAGCATTTTTTTTTAATAATAGACATTCTGACAATTTGAGATGGTATCTCATGATGATTTTAATTTTACATTTCTCTAATGATAGTGATGTTGAACATTTTTTCCATATGCTTGTTGGCCATGTGTATATCTTCTTTTAAAAAGTTTGTATTCATTTCCTTTGCCCACTTTTTAATGGGGTTGTTTTCTGCTTGTAAATTTGTTTAAGTTCCTAATAGATTCTAGATATTAGACCTTTGTCAGATGCATAGGTTGCAAAAATATTCTCCCATTTTGTAGGTTGTCTGTTTACTCTGTTGATCATTTCTTTTGCTATGCAAAAGTTCTTCTTTAGGTCCCATTTGTCAATTTTTGTTTTTGTTGCAATTGCTTTTGGCATTGTCATCATGAAATCTACACCAGGGTAAGAATTCCTAGGTTATATTGCAGGGTCTCTGTAGTTTTTGGTTTTAGATTTAAGACTTTATTCCACCTGAGCTGATTTTTGTGTGTGGTGTAATAAAGGAGCCCAGCTTCAACCTTCTGCATTTGGCTAGCCAGTTATCCCAGTAACATTTATTGATTAGGGAGTCTTTTCCCAATTCCTTGCTTTTGTCCACTTCGTGGAAGATCATATGGTTGTAGGTGTGTGGCATTACTTCTGGACTTACTATTCTGTTCCATTGCTCTAGGTTTCTGTTTTTGTGCCAGTACCATGCTGTTTTGGTTACTGTAGACTCGTAGTATAGAAGTCCAGTAATGAGATGCTTTCAGTTTTGTTTTTTTTTTTTTGCTTAGGATTACTTCTGCTATTCAAGCCCTTTTGGTCCCGTGTGATTTTTTTTTTTTTTTTTTTTTTGAGGCAGTCTCGCTCTGTCGTCCAGGCTGGAATGCAGTGGCGGGATCTTGGCTCACCGCAACCTCTGCCTCCCTGTTCTAGTGATTCTCCTGCCTCAGCCACCCGAACAGCTGAAATTATAGGTGCGTGCCACCACACTCAGCTAATTTTTGTATTTTTAGTAGAGATATGGTTTTACTATATTGAGGCCAAGATGGTCTCAAACTCCTGACCTCAAGTGATCCGCCTGCCTCAGCCTCCCAAAGTTCTGGGGTTACAGGTGTACCCACTGTGTCTGGCCTCCATATGAATTTTTAAATAGTTTCTTTCTAATTCTGTGAAGGATATCATTTGGAGTTTGATAGGTACAGCATTGAATATTAAGTTGCTTTGGGCAGTATAGTCATTTTAACAATATTGATTTTCCTTATCCATGAACATGGAGTGTGTTTTTTTTTTTTATTTGTATATTTTTTTCTGATTTCTTTGAGTAGTGTTTTGTACTTCTCATTGTACTTCTCTTTCTCCTCCCTGGTTTGCTGTATTCCTATGTATTTTATTCTCTTTTTGCCTCCTATAAATGGGATTTTGTTCTTGAATTGGCTCTCAGCTTGGATGTTGATGTGTAGGAAAGCAACTGATTTTTATACATTGATTTTATATCCTGAAACTTTTCTGAAGCTGTGTATCAAATTAAGGAGCCTGTGGGCAGACACTAAGGGATTTTCTAGGTATAGAATCTGCAAACAGGGATAGTTTGACTTCCTCTCATTCTACTTGGTTTCCTTTTATTTCCTACTCTTGCCTGATTGCTCTGGCCAGAACTTCCAGTACTATGAAAAATAGCAGTGAGAGAGTGCAATCTTGTTTTGTTCTGGTTTTCAAGGGTGGTTGCTTCCAGGGTTTTCCCAATTACTGTGATGTTGGCTGTGGGTTTGTCATGGATGGCTCTTACTATTTTGGCTGTTATTTTGATGGGTGTTCCTTCAATGCCCAGTTTGTTGAGGGTTTTTAACATGAAGGAGTGTTGAATTTTATCAAAAGCCTTTCCCCATCTATTGAGATAATCATGTGGTTTTTGTCTTTAGCTCTGTTTATGTGATGAATCATATTTACTGATTTGCGTTTGTTGAACCAACCTTGAATCCAGAGATAAAGCTTCCTTGATTGGGTGGATTAGCTTTTTGCTTTGCTGCTGGATTTTGTTTGCTAGAATTTTATTGGGGATTTTTGCATTGATGTTCTTCAAGGACATTTTCCTGACATTTTCATCTTTTGTGGTGTTACTGCCATGTTTTGGTATCAGGATGATGCTGGACTCATAGAATGAGTTATGGAGGAGTCCCTCCTTTGCAATTTTTGGGAACTGTTTCAGTAGAAATGATACTATGATACTAGCTTTTCTTTTTAAAGATGGGGTCTTGTTCTGTCACCCAGGCTGGAGTTCAATGGCACTCCTGGATTCAAGCAATTCTCTTGCCTCAGCCTCCTCAGGAGCTGGGACTACATGCACATGTCTCCACACCTGGCTAGATTTTTTTATTTTAGTAGAGATGGGATTTCACAGGCTGATCTCAAACTCCTAAGCTCAGGGAATCTGCCCACCTCAGCCTCCCAAAGTGCTGGGATTACAGGTGTGAGCTACCATGTCTGGCTGATTCTATCGCTTTTTCATATCTCTGGTAGAATTTGGCTGTGCATCTGTCTGGTCTTAGGGGTTTTTTGAAGCTATGTATTACTGATTCCATTTTGGAACTTGTTATTGGTCAGGGATTCAGTTGTTTTCTGGTCCATACTTGGTAGGTTGTATGTTTTCAGGAATTCAGCCATTTCTAGATGTTCTAGCTTGTGAGCATGGAGGTATTCATAGTAGTCTCTACAGGTTTTTGTATTTCTGTGGAGTCAGTGGTAATGTCTCATTAATTCTGATTGTGTTTATTTGGATCTTCTTTTTTTTCTTTATTAGTCTATCTAGCAGTCAATCTGTCTAATTAATTCTTTCAACAAACCAACACCTGGATTCATTGGTCTTTTGTATGGTTTTTGACATCTCAATTTTTTTTTGTTTTAGCTCTGATTTTGGTCATTTCTTTTATTCTGCTAGTTTTGGGCTTAGTTTACTCTTATTTCTCTAGTTCTTCCACATGTGACATTAGGTTGTTAATTTGAGATCTGTCTGACTTTTTGATGTGAATGTTTAGTGCTATAAATGTCCCTCTTCACACTGCTTTAGCTATGTCCCAGAGATCCTGTATGTTAGTTATATCTTTGTTTTCAATAAAGAATTTCTTGATTTCTACCTTAATTTCATTATTAACCCAAAAATTATTCAGGAGAAAGTTTTTTGATTTACATGCAATTGTATGGTTTTGAGCAATTTTCTTAATATTTATTTCTATTTTTATTGTTCTGTGATCTGAGAATGTACTGAGTATGATTTTGGGTTTCAGGTTTTCTTTTTTAATTTGCTAAGGATTGTTTTATAACTACTTTTGTGGTTAATCTTATAGTATGTTTCACGTGCAGATGAGAAGAATGTATATTCTGTTGTTTTTAGATGAAGAGTTCTGTAGATGTCTATTAGGTCTTGTTTATTAGACTCTGGATACTCCTGTGTTGGGTGCATATATATTTAGAAGAGTTAGGTCTTCTTGTTGAACTGAGCCATTACTTTTATGTGATGCTCTCCTTTGTCTTTTTTGATCTTTGTTGGTTTAAAACCTGTTTTGTCTAAAATTTAATAGCAACTCATGCTTTCTTCTGTTTTCTGTTCGTTTGGCAGATTTTTCCCCATTCCTTTATATTGTGCCTATAAGTATCATTATATGTGAGATAGGTCTCTTGAAGACAGCACACCGTAGGGTCTTGTTTCTTTATCTGATCTGCCACTCTATGTCTTTTAACTGGGGCATTTAGCCTATTTATATTTAATGTTAGTATTGATATGTATAGATTTGCTCCTGTCATCATATTGTTAGCTGGTAATTATGCAGACTTGTTTGTGTGGTTGCTTTATAGTGTCATTGTTCTATGTACTTATGTGTGTTTTTGTAGTGATCAGTAATAGGCTTTTCTTTCTATATTTAGCACTCCTTTCAGGACCTCTTCTTCCAGGGATGAAGCCAACTCGATGGTGTGGATAAGTTTTTTGATGTGCTGCTGATCAGTTTTGTCTGAGCACGGTCCATATTGTTGATTAACTATTATCAAATGAGCACTTGCAAACTGGTTAAAAAAAAAACTTGGGTAAAATATTAGTTCAAGAAACCCCACGTTAACAGTCTATACCAGCCAACAACATTGGTGTTTGAAATAACTATTTCTAGTAACTGATGACCTGTTTCAAATAACATGATTTCCAATTCAAATATTTATATCCATTCTACCTGGGGAAACTTAATCTAAGAAGTATATAATTTACTCTTAGAATAGCCCTGATCTTGGAGAGAAAGACCATTTACAGGCAAATAGAGGAGAGAATGGAAGTTTGAAATAAGTGATACTCTTGACACAGGATAGACTACACAGCATTACTTATTAAAAATGTCAGATCTTTTTGAGCTCTAACATAGATAGCACTATTAAGTGTTTAATGATTTTCTTCTTCTGAAGACAAAAATCAAATGCCCCTTCAGCACATGGATTTGAAGTATTTGTTCATTTGTAAATGATATATCATGCCTATCACTTAGGTCCTCCTAGTTTTTTTCTCTAATCTTAGAAATAACAAAAACAAACCAAGTGAATGGGATTATTCTTACTTTTGTATCTTCAGACACCAGTTGAAGAATGACAGTTTCATTTATTTAGTAGCTTGTCAGTTTCTGAGAATTAAATGCCACATTTTAGTTTCCAAATGTTCAGAAAATAAAAACAATTGTGCCTTTCTTTGTAGATATTCATATGCTTTCTGTATTTGACAAAGTTGTTGATCAACTTATTTCTAGATTTCGTGAATATTAATTGTATATTCTAATACCTAACTATAAAAAAGAATAAACCTCTTATATTCTTAGAAACTGCTAAGTGTCCTTGACTAAATAATGTCTATTTAGACATTTAGAATATAACATCTGTTTCACTGCTTTGATCTGGTTACTAGTAAATGGAGATACTGATACTGGGAATGTGGGGATCCAACTACTCTCTGTTTGATAATTTGTCACTTCTAGATATTCGCTCTCCTGAAGCTAACAGAATTCCACAAAACAGTATGTTTACACCAAATCCAACAAACCTATTTGTGTAGTGCCTTTTTTTTTTTTTTTGAGACGGAGTCTTGCTCTGTCGCCCAGGCTGGAGTGCAGTGGTGTGATCTCAGCTCACACGCAGTGCTTTTTTATTACAGTTTCCTATTTCTTTATAAACCTAATAGCAGTAGTTTTATCATTGCTACTTACTTGATTGATTTCTATCTAGATACCATCGGTCAAAACATCTGAGTAAGTTTTTCACTAAATGTTTTCCTGTTGCACAATAATATAAATAGTTGACAAAAATAAATAAATAGGGTTTTGCGATCAAATACATTTGGAATATGCTGATGCTATATAATCTTTTTGAAAATTCACAAAGCACAGTGCTATCTTCTAGGCTCTGAAAAATTCTATAATGAAGAAACCTATTTAATGTTGTTTAACCACAGGTTTTCTAAAATAACAATAAAGCATTGCCTAACATATCCTGAAAACATAGCAATTGGAAAACATACTTTGGGAAACAATGTGATACAGTATATCAGAGATGTAATTGTCACCAGAATAAACAAAATCCACTTCACATCAAAATTTTCTAATAATTTTTTAGCTTAGTGGGTTTCTTTCTTAGAGATTAAGGTTCAACCAAAAACCTGTATTCATCTCTACTTCCAGAGGGACTGAATTCAAACATGCAGATTTTATTCTATAGCTGGCACTATGACTGGGTCTTCTGTAGGCTCTTTCCATTTTTTTATAAGGACTACTGCTTTTGAGTGATAGAGAATATGCTAAGATCTGTACGTGCCCAGGGTATGATATGTCTTACTTCTTTTGTTATTAAATTCCCTGGTCAGAGGCAGTGTTAACTGAAATACCTTAGCACTACAGGAACTCAGCTAAGAGAAGCATGGTAAGCAGGGAACGCATATTCATATCCTTAACAAGTATCTAGTCCAAGAAGGGCAAACCTTAATAGTTGGAGTAAAAAAGTAACAAGCTATGATCAGATTCCCTGGAGTCATGATGTCATATCAGATTCAAGACTCACCTCTGCTTTAGAAGACTGGGTACTCAGCAGTAACAGCAGTTAGATCAGCCATGTTGTAGGAAAGTCCATTTTATAGAGCTCTTGCATAACCTCCATTTCTACCATTATGAGCACTTTGTTTATGAGCATTTGAGCAAGGACACAAGTGTCCAGGTAAGGAGATTTACATACAGAATTGACACATACAGACTGTGACACAGAATTGGTCCCTTGCCTATCTGAATATTGAGAGTATCTTCTAAAGTAGGTGTACTTTGATAAACATGTAGAATGGTGTCAACGTTCTTACACTCTGTTTTCGTTCTGGGAGGCTCATCCATGAGTCTTTTAAAAATATTCTTCTTTTCTCAAGTCTTCAATCTCACAATTTCTAAGTCCCTTTCAAACCTTCAGCAAAGAAGACAATGATATGCATTGCAGCCCTCCACTTCTAGCTGGGGCCGGAATGTCATGAGGAGTCATCTCTAACCCAGGTTCAAATATGCTCTTCCTAGTTCACCGGTCTTGGGGGGATTTCTCATTAACAGTAGAGAAATAAGCGGCAATGCAGCAAGAGTACGTGCACTGGAAGTCTAAATCCCTTGCAGGTACCTTCTTTAGGCCTTCATTCAGCCTGATTGTGTATATGGCACAGTCACTTGGTATGCCATTGAGCAGGCTTTAAGCATTTGGCAGACCACATAACATCCAGTTTATGTCACATAGTGAGACAGCCAGGTGGGCAGGGGTCCCGGGAGAAACCCCACCTGGCCTGTGCACTGGGGTGCAGTCACAGAAGCTTGCACCATTTGCAGCGGGGAGAAGCCCGGCCCCTCCTCTTCCTGGGTGGAAGCTGGGATTTGGTCTGAAAGGCGGGAAGCACGTTCGCAAGACTCTCTGCTGCGAGTCCCTGTTTTCCTTTTCACCCAGTAAACTCTACCTTCCTCACCCTTCCAGTTGTCTGGGAGATTGACTGTTCATGGCTGTGTGATAAGGATCCGTGTCTTTTTTTTTTTTTTTTTGGAGACGGAATTTCACATTTGCCACCCAGGCTGGAGTGCAGTGGCACACCGTCAGCTCACTGCAACCTCCTCCTCTCGGGTTCGAGCAATCCTCCTGCCTCAGCCTCCTGAGTGGCTAGGATTACAGGCACCCGCCACCACGGCCCCGCTAGGTTTTGTGTTTTCAGTAGAGACCGGGTTTCACTATACTGGTCAGGCTGGTCTCAGGCGCCTGACTTTAGACAGTCCACCCAACTCATCCTTCCAAAGTGCTGGGATGACAGGCTTGAGCCCCCACACTCAGCCAAGGAGCCCCGTCTTGAACTAAACTAAGGAAAGAGTCCTTCGACAGTAGGTCGGGTGGTATCATCATTTGTTCTTCCGGGCGGAGCCATTTCATTTCCACCAGGATTGAGGTGTAATGATGATAGAAAATATGAATGAGGTATTGCCTATATGTCAGACACTTTTATAAACATTTTATGCACATTAATTTCTTTAATCATCACAAGGACCCTATGAAGTAAGTACTATTTTTGCCCCTGTTTTTCAGAAAGGAAATGTGGCACAGGTAGTTTAAGTGTCCTGCCCATTGTCCTACAGCTAATAAGAGAGAGCTGTAAGATTCAAACTGACAGTCTGGCTCCAAAGATTACACTCTTAACACCTCCTTGTACTGTATCCCCTGTTCTAAGCAAGGAGCTATTTCTTGAAAGCAAATAGTTGTTTGAAGAAAAAGGTATGACTTTGCTTTAAAATACTCAAGACCATTCCTGTGATTGTCTTTTAAGACATGCCAAAGTTTCTATGTAGTATTCTCTTCTGTCATAGTCACTTTGAGGTTGGTCATAAAGTCCAAGTGGTAATAATTTCTAAGTATCTGAGATTATTATGATCTAAGCACACTTAAAAAAAAAAACCTTGCAAATCAACTATTAAAACTAGGTAATGCTCACCATTTCAAAATCACGTTGGTCTGTAAGATCACATTACATATGTTGTCTTTAGACACTTTAAATTGTTCATTAATTCCCATTATTGCTTATTTTATTAACAACCAAATAGTTTTGATTTCATTCACTATATCCCACCATCTTGTCTTATTTCTCTGCTTCTGAGTTGAAAATAAAGTACAACAAAAATCTGCTGTATCAAAGAAAGACTTATCTACTTTTGAAAATTTAGTACTGCTCTTTAGTCAGCATTAAGATGATAGAGACTGACATATGTTCATACAAATATGAACTGTTCTCAAACATCAGGGCATTACAAATAGAATGAGAGCTAATATTGCTGCTCTGATTTTTGCCTTTGTCTTTAAAATACATTTTTAGGACTTCCATATGCAGGACCAAAGAAACAGAATTTCTTTAGATTATGCAGGATATTTGAAGCTCTCTCCCTCAGGACCCAAAACCAACTTGATTATTTGAATGATAAGCACATGACTTGACCCTTCAAAATATTTTCAAAAAGTTTAACTTTTGAAAAAAAATTTCACAACTTTCAGCAGTTTGGTTTCAAAAAGAATAAGAGCATACAAAATTGTAGCTGAAACCATATATTTTTCAGATTACTTCAGCAGTTCCTTTTTACAATGGACTTCCCTATCAGTTTGTCTCCTTCCATCATGCCCGGCCAGCTGATGCTAAAACACTGCCCTCACCCTCAGCCCTGCTTTGGTCTTTGAATTAGTACCAGCCAGCATTTTATTCTCTTGAGGACCAAACTGTGAAACAGTTAATCTAAAAAACTAATCACATTATGTTACATGTTGCTGTATGTATGTCTTTTTCACTGAATTTTGAGTTATTCATGTTCTGTTTACCTTTGAAATTCCTACTATTTCTTATAACATGTTAGACTGTAGTAGAGGTTCATTTTGTGTTTATTGAATTAAGAGAGATTTGGGGACAAAATTCCCGACTTTAGAGGTCCCTTAGTCATGGACAGCAGATGTGGTGATTTCAGGACAATGATGTCATATAAAGAGAGCCCAAAACTTTGGGCAGTTTCCTATTTGTCATATTGTCAGTCAAGCCCAAGGGGAACAAACGTTGTGCTTATTTGACAATTGGTATGAATTTCTCAGAATTCAATATAAACTGAATAACTTGGTTTATTTCTCAGAAATATTTCTCAGAATTTTGGGTAGCAATTACCTTGAAAAACATGCCTTATAGAATCTCAGAGTAAAGATAATCATAAAACTTCTAGCACAGCACTTCTAATTTTTTTGGATCTTTTCTTTGATCTCTTCTCATAAAAGGAAAGAGGAGATACATTATCCTCTACCTTGTCTGATATTTATTCTTCTCATTAAGCTTATGTTTAACCTCAGAAAAATATTTATTTTTTCAAAATTAATTTTTAATTTCTTATTTTATACACCTACAATTTAATGGGCACCAACAGGGGCTAGATTCCTTGATGCGGAGGATGGATGTACAAATAATAAGACAAGCATTTCCTCCTTCTTCACCATCCCCATGGAGATTTTGCTTTAGTAAGTGGTAGAATATGAGTCTTTGGCTGTCAGTCTCTAGAGTGACACCAATAATTCTTAGATTCGATTTTACTGTGTACAGATGCTAAGGGGAAGAGCACTCTGTTTTAGTGAAATACTTTTGAACTAATGTGACCTATGTAGAATCAGTGGGAAATGAATGGCAGAGATGTATTTGTTTGGAATTATTTCAGAACTCTATTCTAGAACTTCTTTCTCAGAATGTTATAGGCCAGATTAGTGCTCTGCATTCTTATTTTTTTTATCACAATAGGTTGCCAAAATGATGAAACACAAACTATACTCTAATGTAACTTGCCCATTGTGTCAGTCTATTCTTTAATTAAAGAAATTCTACTTCTTTACAGAAATCCTATTTTAATTAGATAATTTTCTTCAATTACTATTAGCTTCTTCCTACTTATTCTAGATACAATACAATGTCAACCCACTTTGTTGTTTATGCTATTGAGAAAGTCCTGGTTGCTTTGTCATATAATATTGCTACTGTATTATCAATCTCCCCTGACATACCTGAACACCTTCTGAGTGTTCAAGAAGATGCTTCTGCCATTGAGACAATTATTGAATCATTTTTTCATCATTTTTTCTCTCTAAAACATGCCAGCTCACTGATTCAGAGATAATCTCTGTTACAAATATACTATTTTATTCTCGTGTAAAAAAGACAGATCAAAGTATAAATTATCACAAGAACATATCAACATTGAAGTTTAATATTGGTAAAGAATTCATGGCTCTTTTTCACATGATAATATTAATATTATGTTAAGATACTTTAAATATATTTGAAAGTCTCATTATATAGAAGTTTATTATTTATTTAAAAAGTCATTTTAGATTAAAAAAATAAAACATTGTTTAGCCAATTATATTTATATGATAGTGTCTGCTATAAGAGCATGGGATTGTAATTGAGGAGGAGAAGCCCATATTACCCATATTGATTTTTGGTAAAATGCTATAACAGAGAAGACACAACCACAAAGAGAATCTCAGTCTAAGATGGAAGAGGAGTAAGACAGTAGAGTTTAGTGGCATAAACCAACTAATAAAGCTATTAATTGATAAACATTTATTAATTAAGTTATTCAGTTTATACTGAGAGATGCTGTGAGAAATACATGAAATCTCTGCCACCAAGCAACTTATAACTTAATTGAAAAAGTAGAATGAGAGCAGTAAGAAAAAGGTAAACTATATAAAACAGCATATGCTCAAGTGATATTATAATTCAAAAGAGAAAGATATTACAAGAAGATAGAGGAAAAACGTTCCTTTTCTTTTAGAAGATTTTTACTTTTAGGAAGAAAAAGAGGATGGCATGGAGCATCTGAATTTATTAAAAATCAAATTTGGGAAAGACATATTTCAGGCTTTCAGGTGTAAATGAAATGATCACTAATTTTTAATCAGTGTCTATGAAAACAATACATTTCTTTGACACTGTCATTCTGAGCCACATGTTGACAAAACTGACCACACAGGGAGCATAATTATTCACTGGAATGCCTAATAGTTTGTGTCACATTTAAATCTATTTCTGCCTCCTTGAGAAAATATGTTTGCTAAAGAACATCTTACAGATTCCATTGAATTACAGGAATAGCATTAAGGAGATTTCCTTAGAGAGAAGAATTAAACAAAAAGAAAAATGAGGAGAAATAGAATCTAAGCTAATAGGTGAGACTTTCTGTTACTAGACTATTGAGAGCTAGCATTTTTGAGGTAGAAAGTGAAGAATTGAAGGTAAAAATCCTCCAGAGAAGAGAAAGACCAAGAATCAGTTCCTGATATCCAGCGACACACATGCAACCTTATACCGATAAATGCTCTTTACTATAAGCCTCTTAGTATTTTAATACAAAATTGGTTTTGTTCTTCTATTCTTTCCATCAACCAACAGCTGGAACCACATTTTCCCACTGATTTGTTCATATTGAAGCTGAGTGATGGTGAGTTAACAGTTGAAAATATACTTGGAACCACTATATTTTCCGTGTTTTCAGAATATCTCTTCCAATGCAGATCATACTTTTCATCTCAATTGGACAGCCAAATTTCTTCTGAAATCCACATTAAAATGGAAATTCAGCATTGAGCTTTTCATGCATTTTTTTCATGCCTTGTCTTATAAGGAATGTCAATAATTATTCTCAATCTTGTATTATCATCATTATTCCTATCAGGAATAGGTTGGAAAGGGCACAGGTTTATGTGCACATGAAACTAGTACAGGCTCCTTTTGATAGCACTATGGCCAAATGTTTATCTCAAGCTAATGTGCTATGTTGTGGGTAGGTGAGTCGAAATAGACTACCTTGTGACTAATTGGAGACAAAGGTCAGAGTGTTACTCTGATGATCAAGAGAGGGACTAGAATCTAGCCATTAGTCTTTCAGGTTGAGGGAGGCAGTGCAAAATCGCAATGCAGGGTTTTCTCTATGACCTGAATAGAGATGTTGCCAGAGACATGAATATCTTAATCCAGAAAAATCTCTGCTTATGTAGCAGTTATCAACAGGGCTCAGTTTCATTATTTGGTGCTTGGTTTTCTGAGTGATCTCGATGACATAATACTCTACTCTGATTTGTTTCTGAAGTTCTAGAAACAGATTGGAAGCCATGAATAGTTCAACTTTTCACATTTTATATCTATCATTAATGTATCATGTTCCACAAATTAAAATCAAAACAATGAAAAGTAAAACTATTTGCCACTTTGTGATAGTTAATATGTATATATATAAAAGGCTATCAGCTATTTTGTGACAATGACTAACTGGTACGCTTAATTGCTCATTCCTCTCAAAAGCCCTGCTCTGTATGAAAGACTGTTACTGAGTATATTTATTCATGTGGAGACAATTTTATAGAATATCAAACAGTGGGTTAGAACACCAGCTGTTGGGCACCAGCCAAGTGCATAGAACTCATCTGTATTTTATTTGCTTTTTCTGTTTAGATTCATTAATTTCTCACTTTACTATGTGAAATCTGTCCCTCCTTCTAAAAATCGGTAGTTTTATTTTCAACAGCTCATGTGACTCAGTCTACCCCTTATTTTTTTTCTAACATGAAGTTTCAGAACTCTAGTTATTCTGGTTTCAAATTTGATGTAATGTTACTAATGGGAAGCTTTTAAACGTAATCAGCAGTCAGACCAGTCATTGCCTTAATGAGAGGCTCTGCGGTTAAAAATTAGAGGCTTTGCTATTCTAGTGGGCTATTGAGTAAGGCAGCAAAGTTCCTTTCCTGTGTCTTGTATTCAAGTGTCCAGGCACGTTTCTTAAATTTTGGTGGTGGACATCGTGTTTTCTATAATTCTATCCGAGGAAAACAGATGAGTGAGTTGACCTCTAGACATTTTCTTTTGCTGATACAACAAGTTTCTAAGACAAATGTAATGACGTTTTCATAGCATTAAGTATTTCAATATTTTCTCAAGAATTATTTTAATTTGCACAAATTGGATGGCATTTTGTTGATTTGTGCTTGTCTTATAATGCAGCTGGATGTGGCATTAGTGAAATTACATTATGCAGTAAATCGTTATTTTGATGAAGACAGTGATTAAATTTAGTTTCAACAAAATATTTGATTATATAATGGTATTTTCCCTGTTGGATGTTAATATAAACAAAATCCCCCCTAATGTTGTGAGCTGAGCAATACATTATGAAAGTATAATTTCAAAGTTTAAAAAATGTTAAATTCTAAAAACAAAGGGAAGAGAGAAAATTGTTGAAAATTAAAGGTGTATTTGACTTAAATGTGCTAGTGATCCAGTAATGCGGATGTGGTTTGATTGTAATTTTCGTACCATCTGTTTATTTTAACCATAAATAATATGGAATAAAATACATATAGATAGCATAACACATTGTCATTTATTCTCTCCTAGCAGGATTCCTAAGAAAAGTTAGGAATTCAATTAAAGGTTTAGTCCTATGTCCACAGATGATAAATATGTCTAACTTTTAGTGTTTACGGCAACTGCAAATTATATTTGAGTGATGACAACGCCATCCTGTCTCTGAACCCAGAATTATAGGCTTTGTACACATCGAACCCTTCTACATAACCCTTGTTCTACATAAGAAATGTAGAAAATTAACAGAAAATAGTAGATATGCATGCCCTATGAAAAGAGCTAGTTTCCTTTTGTTTCATAGTTGCTGTGGGGATCTGTGGTAGTTTATTGGATATTTCTTTCAAAGTTGACGAAAATGATGTGTGACCTCCTTAACTAATTGTTGATACTAATTAAGAAAGCATTCTTCAATTTCTGGGAGGAATACAGGCCCAAGACTGATTTTTGACCTAGGTGATAAATGTTGAAAGCATGCTTACCTTTGTAAATAAGTAATGTAAGATTAATAAACTAATAATAAAAAACTGAGAAGACTATTAAACTGAGTAGAAGTCTGTGGGGGCTTATTTTCTTTGGTAATTTGGTTAGAGTAGAATTGTAGGCTCACGGATAACTATGTAATTGTTATGTAGACAGGTTTAATCAAAGATCTTATCTACATCAAGTTTCAGTCTCGTCCCTACTGAAATAAGGCTGATTTGCAAAGGCCTTCTGTTTCTAAAATCCTACAACATGGATGCCTCTCTGAGCAAGTTGAATTCAGTACTAAAACATTGCAGAGTTTTGGGAAACTCCATTAAACTAGCGAATACTCAGTTTATCTGTACTATGTATCAAGCTTTATTCTAGGCACTGCAGACACATTGGTAAATAAAAGGATGAGATCTTTGATCTCATGGAGGCAATATACTAATGAGAAATAAAGATAATGAAATGTGTAAATACACGTTATGCACATAAATTATTGATTTTGTTGAGTGCCTTGAAGTTCACGGAGCAATGAACAATAACTGAGGTTGATCGCTTTAGATAAGGTCAATGAGAAGGCCTCTCAGAGAAAAAGCCCTTTGGTCTGAGATTAGAGGAATGTGAATAATCTGAAGGAAGATGATTCCAGGTAGAAGTATGGGCATAGCCTTAAAGGGTTAAATGTGCCTGACAAGTCCAAGAAACAGAAGGAAGCAGTGTCCTTAGGGTATAAAATGAGAATGAGAGGGTAAGCAGAAGAAGGATTACAGGCAAGACCATGCATCCAGGATATGGCAAGGGTTTAGGCTGTTATTCCAAGAGTGGTAGGAAGCCACTGGGTGATTTTAGGGATGGCAGTAATAGATTCAGTTTCAACTTTTTAAAATAGGTCAAAAAACTTCTTTGGCTTTTCTGTAGAGAATACCTTCTTCAAGTTTTTATGTTACACTACTTTGGTCCCAATCACTTAGAAATGTTTCAGTAAAATAGCGCTTATAGTTACTACTTCATGCCTTTTCTTTTGCATAGAAAAAGAGATTAAGTACATTTCACAAAAACCTTATGCAGACAAGAGTCAATAAAATAAATTGTATAACATGTATGTGTGTGTTCAAGAATGTTTCTCTGCAGACATCTCTTTTTCTGAAGGGAGAGAGCAGAGAGGATCAGTAATTTAGCAACATCAAGGAGTAGCTTGAACTTGGTTTCTCAATTGGGTTGAGAACTACAGAATTTCCTTAGTTACCTAGCATCTGTAAGGAACTTAAATTTACAAGAAAAAAGCAAACAACTTCATAAAAAAGGTGGGCAAAGGATATGAACACTTTTGAAAAGAAGACATACATGCAACCAACAATCATATGAATAAAGGCTCAAAATCACTGATCGTTAGAGAAATGAAAATCAAAACCACAATGAAATACCATCTAACACCAATCAGAATGGCTTTTATTAAAAAATAAAAGAATAACAGATACTATCAAGTTTGTGGAGAAAAAGGAACACTTGTTTAAACACTGTTGGTGGAAGTGTAAATTAGTTCAGCCATTGTGGAAGACAGTGTGATGATTCTTCAAAGACCTAAAGACAGAAATACTATTCAACCCAGAAATCCCATTGCTGGGCATATACTCAAAGGAATATAAACTATTGTCTTATAAAGACACATGAAGACATGTTTACTGTAGCACTAGTCACAATAGTAAAGACATGGAATCAACCTAAATGCCCATCAGTGATAGACTGGATAGGGAATATATGGCATATATACATCATGGAATACTATGCAGCCATAAAAAGGAATGAGGTGATGTCCTTTGCAGGGACATGGATGGAGCTGGAGGCCATTATCCTTAGCAAGCTAACACAGAAACAGAAAACCAAATACTCTATGTTCTCACTTATAAGCTGGAGCTAAATGATGAGAATACAGGGATACATAGAGGGAAGCAACACACACCAGAGCCTTTCAGAAGGTGGAGGGTGGGAGAAGAAAGAGGATCTGGAAAGAATAACTAATGGATCTGAGGCTTAATACCTGCATGATGAAATAATCTGTACAACAAACCCCCATGACACAAGCTTACCTATTTCTATTTCTTAAAATAGAAATATTATCTTTAAAAAAGAATTTCATTCGTGTCTTTTAGTGTGAAAAGCCAGCATAAGACATCCTGAAATTTAAAAATATTCTGTGTCTCATATCTTGAGCTTCAGTTTCGCATGGTATTTCCTCAGTGCCTGTGTTGCTAAAGGGTTCCAACTTCATTTGGTCTGTGGTAGTGGTTCCAGTGCAACCTGCCACCTAGGTGAGGAGAATGCATTCTCTCTTTTCCTCACACTCACACACACACACACATACACACACCACACACATTCACACACAAGCAGCTGGGTTTTTTTTATCCCCTCAATTTTATAAGACAAGCCAATTTTTATTCAGTGCTTTAGGCTCACCATTTTTTCTTTTCCCTAGAGTCCACTAACTCACCCTCTAATTACTTCTATGCACCCAAAAGAGGTGGAGTTTTATTCCCACTACTAGCCTGAACTAGAAGAAAGAGCTAGAATAAAGAGAGAGAGGAGCAGAAGGGATACCATGGATGTATATTTTAGTGACCTAAATCTACTTTTCTATTTCACTCTTGATGTTTCTGCTCAGGGTGGATGGACAGATCTTAATTCTTCTCAGCACCCAACTACATCTATGAAAGTAACAAAAATGTCAAAACATGACCAAAGAACTATAAAAATTATAAAAGTTTTATATTTAAAAAAATAATAACTCTAAATAAAAATAATAGTGGGTAAGCGAACATATAGAAGGTACTAATTTATGCTGTATAGAAGACAAGGCTTGAACATTTTAAAATTTCAGTCAATTAGACAAATGTTTGGAATTTCCACCAGTTTGGTAGGATACAGAAAAACATTTCTGGCTAGTAACTAGTTTTGAACTCTCCATACAAATTTCTCAGCACTGAATGGAAAAGCCAACTTACTATAAGTGAACAAAAATGAAAATACTCATCTAGGTGTATGTCAATTTTCTATGGCTAATGTAACACCACAAACCTAGTGGCTTAAAGTAACACAAATTTTTTGTTACAGCTCTGTAGTTCAAAAGTCTGAAATAGGTCTCAGTATTTAAAATTTGTTGGCAGAATTGAGTTCCTTTTTGATTGCTCTAAGGGAGAATCAATTTCTCTGAGTTTTTCAGTGTTTAGAGGCTGCCCACAGTCCTTTAATCATGGCCCCATTATTCCATTTCTGAAGCCAGAAAGTCAACTTCATCTCAAATCACATCACTCTGATCTCTTCTGCTTCCCTCTTTTAAATTTAGGATCTTTCTTAGTACATCACCCTCCCCAACTCCTGATAATCTTAGACAAGCTCCTTATGTCATGTTGAAATGATTGGCAACATTTTCTTCCATCAGCAACCTAAATTCTCCTTTTCTATTGAATGCATGCTTAATGGTCCCAGATATTAAGGTGTAGATATCCATGGGGAGCCATTATTCTCTGACCATGAGGTGCTTCCACTATTTTTCCAGGAAAAAAGTAGCAGAAATAAAAGAAAAAGAAAGGATATATTTGAATGAATTTTAGTTAGATTATCAGTTCCTAATCAGGGTTTCTCCCTGGAGGAGAGAGTATTCTCAGGTTTCCTAGATAGTATGCATTTTTCTCTGAAATGTCATCATGCTTGCTAAATTATTTACTGCACTGTATTTATTTATTTATCTTGCATTAAGCACTAAGTTTATTGTTGTCCTGAGAGGCCCATGAAGGAAAATTAATCTGCAAGGCAACAGTGGAAATGTCTATGCAAAGGATAACTTGCCCTGAACATATTCGTTGTGTGATTTGCTCAATTTCTTTTGACTACACCCAATGGCTTGTTGGGACATGAATGCTGAACTTCATTGTCAAAGTAACAGGTATTAGTTATATTACGTTTCTTCCCAGGAGAATTAACACATAAAACGATCAAAAAGCAAAATCATTTTAAATGGTTCTAGACTGCAAGAATGGTTGAATGAGATCTCCGAGTTAAACAATAAGAGCATATTCAAGGGCTTTTGAGTTTGACTGAGACAGAAGCTTGGCAATATTTGTTCATTAATTATAGTTGTCCCTCAGTGCTCACAAGGGATTGGTTCTAGGACCCCAGAGAATACAAAAATCTGGAGATGCTCCAGTCCCTTATATAAAATTGTATAGTATTTGCATATGACCTATTTATAACCTCTGGTATTCTTTAATTCATCTCTAGATTATTAATAATAACTAAGACAATATAAATCCTATGTAAATAGTTATTTTGTATTGGTTTTTATTTGTATTTTTTTTATTGTTGTATTATGTTTTACTTTTTCTCGAAATATTTTTGATCTGTGGTTGATTGAATCCACACATATAGAACCTGATAAATGGAGGGCTGACTGTATTATATTCAAATGGAGGAGCAAAGGTAGACAGTGACTGCCCCTCATGAATAACTGTCAAGTAGCCAGTGGCCCATAGGTTTCAGAATTTACATCCATCTTCTAGCTTACAAGTCAGAATGAAGACCAGTGCTCTTGTCTGAAACTGTAAAGAAATGGAGGAAAATATCAGAAATTTAAGAAGTTATTGGAGAGAAAAAAACAAAATAACATATCATTAAACACCAACAGGTGCAAGTCTTGGGCTTACAGTAATATAAAATAACATATTTTTTACTATATTATCAATCCATTCTCAAACTGCTATGAAGAACTACCAGAGACTGGGTAATTTCTGAAGAAAAGAGATTTTATTGACTCACAGTTCTGCAGGGTTAATAGGAAACATGTATAGGAGGCCTCAGGAAACTTACAATCTTGGCAGAAGGGGAATCAAGGACTTTCTTCATATGTGGCAGGAGAGTGAAAGTGAGAGAGAAAGGAGACAGAAAAAGGGGAATTGCTGTACATTTTTGATCAACAGTTCTTGTAAGAACTTACTATCTTGAAAACATCAAGGAGGAAGTTGGCCCCCATGATTCAGTCATCTCCCATCAGGCCCCTTCCTTGACACATAGGGATTATAGTTCAAGATGATGTTTGGGTGGGGACACAGAACCAAATCATATTAATTATAGAAGTAAATATTAAGACAAAAAAATTAGATAACTTGCTCACAACTAATACCGCTAGAATGAGCTTTCAATTCATGTCAGACTTCTAGGCCCATGATTCTTGCACTTTACAATGATGCTAATATCCTTGAGCTCTAGGATAAGGTTAGAGAGCATGGTGCTACCATTTGCAAAGTTGATTGCATCTTATCTTTGTTTGATAAGATGCAATCAACAGTGGAGCTTTTTTTTTTTTTTTTTTTTTGTCTTCTGGTCTTTGTTCATACATTGTTAAACTAACTTTTAATCACTTTTTAATAGTTAAAGTTTAAAAATATTATCAGATGTGAGAAACTCTGGACAAAATAAACAAAATTGTCTTGGTGTATGACTTTCATTGGATACACTACACAAAAATTACTTTGCTATGGGAATCAAGGTAATGGGACAATACTTGTGAGTGCAGAAACTCTTGTTTTATTTCATAGATATGATCTTTTTAACACATTCTTTTTAAGCTTCCTACCAACTTCTGCCATTGCTCATGAAGGTGACTAGGTTACTAAACACAGGTGGTTCCTTGTCCTCTACAAATTACTGTTTTTTAGCTCTCTAAACTTCTGCCTTTTGAAGCTACTCTTTTAAGTCCAGTTTTTCTCTTTGTGAGCCTCTTTAGCCTCTTACCTCAGATTTTCCTGGAGATAATTCCCTAGAAAATGTTGTCAAAAAGACCATAGTCTTTAACAATACTAGCTTTAAAAAACCATAAAAATACTTTCACAAGCCTTTGCTGGGATCTGTTTGAATGATTTTTCCCCAACCTTGAAAATTATCCTTCCCCATGGTAACCCACTGTCAGAAAAACCTCTCTTCAGAAATATAAATGGTGTCCCTCAGTACGCTACTAGGGAGAGATGAAAAGAGCTGACCTTTCATTCAGTCTTTCTATCAGACTCCAACCATTGTCTGTTAGTTCTTTGGCCTCTTCATCCAATATTTTACCATAGGAGGGCCAGGGATGTTCTAAGGCTCATCTCTGCCCAGTATCCCTCCTGAAGGTCAGAATGCAGATTCCCAAACTTTCTAAAAATGCTCATACCTAAGTTTTCTGGATTGTACCCAAGATCCAACTAAATATTTCAAAGCAATAAAGAGCATGGTACACCCTAGGACTCCTATGACTTTGTCCACCTGACTTGCTCATATATGTTTCACAATGAATAACAAAACCTCAGTGTGCCTCATGTGAACATCCCCCGCTTTGTCACTCAATCTTCTCAATCATGTTTCATCTTTTTATATTTTAAATTTTCTCGTTAACCCTGTGCCCTTCTACACAAAAAACTAGTGTCCCCCTCCCCTGGAAAACTCTGCCTTTTTTCACAAATAATTGGCCCATGATCCTTGGTCATTTTAATTTTGCTAGCTGTATTAGTCCATTTCATACTGCCATGAAGAAATACATGAGACTGGGTAATTTATAAAGAAAAAGAGGTTTAATGGACTCACAGTTCCACATGGCTGGTAAGGCCTCACAATCATGGTGGAAGGCCAAGGAGGAGCAAAGGCACATCTTACATGATGTCAAGCCAGAGAATGTGTACAGGGGAAATGCCCTTTATAAAACCATCAGATCACTTGAGACATATTCACTATCATGACAAAAGCATGAGAAAAACCTGTCTTCATGATTCAGTTACCTCCCACTGGGTACCTCCATGACATGTGGGGATTATGGATTATGGATTCAATATGAGATTTGGGTGGGGACACAGCCAAACCATGTTATTCTGTCCCTGGCCCCTCCCAAATATCAGGTCCTCACATTTCAAAATACAATCATGCCTTCCCAACAATCCCCTAAAGTCTTAACTCATTCCAGCATTAACCAAAAGCCCAAGTCCAGAGTCTCATCTGAGACATGGCCAGTCCCTTCTGCCTATGAGCCTATAAAATTGAAAGCAAGGTAGCTACTTCTTAGATACAATGGGGGTACAAATATTGAATAAGTACACCTTCTCCAAATGGATGTATTTACCCAATGCTTGTAATGTGAGCAAAAACAAAGGGGCTACAGACCCATTCAGGTCCAAAAATCAGTAGAGCAATCCTTACACCTTGAAGTTACAAAATGATCTCCATTGACTTCATATCTCACATTTGGATCACACTGATGTAAGAGGTGGATTCCCATGGTCTTGGGAAGCTCTGCCCCTGTGGCTTTGCAGGGTACAGCCTCCCTCCTGGCTGTTTTCATGGGCTAGCATTGAATGTCTGCAGCTTTTCCAGGTGCAAAGTGTAAACTGTCAATGGATCTACCATTCTGTTGTCTGGAGGATGGTGGCCCTCTTCTCACAGCTCCACTAGGCAGTGCTCCAGTGGGGACTTTGTGGGAGCTTTAGCCCTACATTTTCCTTCTACACTGCCCTTGCAGATGTTTTACATGAGGGCTCCACTCCTGCAGCAACCTTTTGCTTGGGCATCAGGTGTTTCCATACATCCTCTGACATCTATGGGGAGGTTCCCAAACCTCAGTTCTTGACTTCTGTGTACCCTCAGGCTCAACACGATGTGGAAGCTACCAAGGCTTGGAGCTTGCATCCTCTGAAGCCCCAGCCCAAGCCATACCTTGGTCGCTTTTAGCCATAGCTGGAGCAGCTAATACACAAGGCACCAAATCCTTAGGCTGCTCACAGCAGAAGGGCTGTGGGCCCAGCCCGCAAAACCATTTTTTTCTCTTAGGCCTCCAGGCCTGTGATGGAAGGTGCTGCTGTGTAGGTCTCTGACATGCATGGGAGAAATTTTTTTCATTGCCTTGGTGATTAACATTCAGCTCCTCATTATTTATGCAAATTTCTGCAATGGGCTTGAATTTCTCCTCAGAAAATGGATTTTTTCTATTGCATCGTCAGGTTGCAAATTCTCCAAGCATTTATTCTCTGCTTCCCTTTTAAATATAAGTTCCAATTCCAAACTATAGCTTTGTAAATGAATAAAACTGAATGCTTTTAAGAGCACCAAAGTCACATTTTGAACACTTTGCTCCTTAGAGATTTCTTTTGCCAGAGACCCTAAATCATCTCTCTCAAGTTCGAAGTTCCACAGATCTCTAGGGCAGGGGTAAAATGCCACCAGTCTCTTTGCTAAAGCATAGCAAGAGTGACCTTAACTCCAGTTCCCAACAAGTTCCTCATCTTCATAAGAGACCAACTCAGCCTAGACCTTGTTGCCAATATAACTACAGCATTTTGATCAAAGCCTTCCAAGAAGTCTCTAGGAAGTTCCAAACTTTCCTATACCTTCCTTTCTTCTTTGGAGCCCTCTAAACTGTTCCAATCTCTGCCTGTTACCAGTTCCAAACTCATCTCCACCTTTTTGGTATCTTTATAGCAGCATTCCACTCTCTGTGGTACCACTTTACTGAATTAGTCTATTCTCACACTGCAAAGAAAAACATACCCAAGACTAGGTAATTTATAAAGAAAATGAGATTTAATGGACTCACAGTTCCACGTGGCTGGGAAGGCCTCACAGTCATGGTGGAATACAACTGGGGAGAAAAGATGTCTTACATGATGGCAGGTAAGAGAGCATGTGTAGGTGAACTGTCCTTTATAAAACCATCAGATCTCTTGAGACTTATTTTCTACCATGAGAACAGCATGAAAAAAAAACCCATCCACATGATTCAGTTACTTTCCATGACATGTGAGGATTATGGAAACTACAATTCAAGATGAGATTTGGGTGGCGACACAGACAAATCATGTCACTAACTTTGTTGTTTAAAAATTCAAATAATTATGCATGGAATTTCTTTTATAAAAAAGGAATGGATTCTGATTACTTGAGAAATGGTGAATGTGTTGAGTGTTGTTATAATTCTATTTCAGTTTCTCCTCCAAGCAAGTCTGAGTAGGGCCTATGCTAAATTCCTGGAGTCAAACACACTTCACCCCTAAAATGGTTATGTAGCAAGGCAATACAATCTAGCTTCATAAGAAGACAGCATATTTTTCTATAATGAGTTTTCACTCTTCAGTAAGATATATTAATCCTGTGATTATTGTATTAGAAAAACATTCTTCTCCTGCTTTCTGCTGGATACATGTCAACATTGCTTCATGGCTCTATATGAATCATCTAGAAAAAAATGAACCACACATCGAATGAGCCTATAAGGTAATTTTTCTAATCTACAGATTAATTTGAGATTAAAGTTCCAGTTCATCATAACATACTATCGAGGAGCTAAAACAGGATTAAGTTTCAAATCCATCAGTAGAGATGGATATTTTTATGAATATTATATTTTAAGAAGAAAAAAAGAAAACAAAATTAACCAAATGTCCTTGAATATATCCCTACATCATGGGATGTTAACAATATAATTGGATATTCAGTAGAAATAGAAGGTAGAAATTGAACAAAGAAAAACAAATGATTAAAACTTTCAACCTTGAGATTTCTGAAATAATTTATTTTTGACCCCTTTTTGGGTCTTAGAGTATTCTTGCTGAGTATTGTGAATCATAGTTACCACTGAGCACAGTTTCTATTGAAATACTTTTAGTACACCTTAGGAAGTTGGAAGAGAAATTCAGCTCTCTTCCACTTTTATGGTTGTTTAGAAACGATTTTCTGGTATGCCCAAACTGAAGTAAATAATGCTGATTTGAGAGATGATTTTCATGATAGGCAAACCTGTTCACTAGGAAGCAGGTGGATTTGAGAATATATTTCAGTGACAGAGCAAAAACTATGGTTCTATTCTAGCAGCATTCTTCAGTTAAGTAGCTTAACTCTTGTGCTCTTTAGAAGTACAGAATAATGAAATATGTCCACTCGTATAATTCTTAGATTCTATAATTCTGAACATTTCTGTCACTTAGATTGTCCGTTTTATAAGGAGAGAGATCTATGAGTAAAATTTTAAGAGAATTTCACATAAAAGCCCTGAAAATCATGTAGTTGTTAGAAGATTAGTGGTTTAGTACTATTTTAACAATTTTTTTTAATTGAAAGAGAACTTGGCGTCAATCTTAGAAATATTTTGGTGCATGCCTAGCTCTGATGTACAAGTAGAGGTTCTAGCAGGCAACATGTCTGGGGGCATGGAGGGAGATCCCAGTAGGCAATGCTAGTGAGTGGTTTTTGAAAACTTTGGCACAGAAACTCAGATTGTCACAGTAATACCCATGCTCAGAGTGTGAGTCACTTTCAAGTGTTTTCCCTAGCCACAGGAGCAAAGACCATAGAGGACAGCACCTGAACAAGAGAAAAGGTGAATACATGCATTACATAAAAGAGGAAATGGCTATCCATAAGGCAAAGAGGAGAGCCCTGGGCACTTTGGAAATAATTGATTTAGACTTAGATGTTCCACACTAACAGGTGCAATCAAAATTGAAAACATAATATATATGCTTCTGGCATATGAACTCATTTTAAACTTCATCTTGGTATTATCTTGACACATTACAAAGCAAAGTCTTTAAATTACCATTTTGTCTTATAATAGCTTATTAAAGTTTTTTTTTTTAATCAGAGAGCAATCTACACATCTTCACATATTTCTCAACAACCATCCTAGAGTTTGACATAGACTCTCAATAAACAAAATTTCTATTCATAATCGTAATGCATTAAAAAACTGGTAATAATTGCTAGTATTTTAATATTATTTAATCTTAAATTTAAAATATTTTATCAGAAGGGAATCAGTTAATTTTCAAATCTTCAAATTTCACAGATTTTATAATTGGAAGATTTAAATACATTTACCAAGGCCACAGATAAGCATTTGGGAGAGTCTAGGGCCCTTGTTGTTAGCACTGTGCTCTTGGCCCACACTCCACAAAATAAAACTACGTCTAAATTGGTTTTCAGCTCATGGTTTCTTCAGGTTTAGAGTGCCTGGGTCTTGGAAAAATTATTATTTATCTTGCATTCTGAAAGCATGTTGCTGCCATTCTTATGATTTACTATGGAACGGAGAAAACATTGCCAGCCAAGCATGTCAAAGCCACATCTCATTGTACATTCCATTTGCTCTTCAGAGCATTGCTCCTAGTGCACATGTACCTGTAAAATTTTCCACTGTAGCAATAAAATAAAATAAGCCAAGGTGGCTCCTTTACCTATTGAAGGTCTTTAAATACATGACCTTCTGGGATAAGTCAAATGCTTCCCTGGATATTCAGATTGCAAACAGTCTTTGAATTACAAGATCTTCAGGTATCGTTAATGAGAAAATTAAGAAACACAAAATAAGAAATGATCTCATATGTTTTATGCTCACTGTCTTTCAAGACTCCAGATTCACCTGTATGTCTTCAGAGTTTTATTATCTTTTGGTTTGGGGGGAGGCTTTATCCATTGAAATGCTTAGGAGAGTTACCACTAGCAGTATTATGTCCAATCTGTGTGTTTTGCAAGTGTAACCCTGGGGTAGGAGTTTTCCATTGCTATACATATATATTTTTAAGTTTTGCCTTATCAATTATTCTTGTGTGGCAAAGCAGTTTCCTTGATACAGAATTTTTCTTGGAAACGATATTCCAGATCAGAAAAGGATAAACTTTTTGAAGGCCTATTTTCAACAAATACTCTGTTCTGACCTCAGATGTCAGTTACTGATTATGAAAAGAAAATATATCTATATCTATATCTATACATATATATATTGATATATTTATAGGTATTTCTTCAGGGTATTTGGAGCATTCAAAAGGCTTTTATGTAAAAGGACAGAGAGCAAAGCTTGCAATCACAATTTTATGCTCAGTGGTCATGATTCGGTGTACAGTATTGCCTCTCCTTTTACTGTTTTATTTCTGTGTGACTGAGAATATGCATTAGCACTTCAGCAGGGAAGTTTAAAGAGTGTTATTCTATTTATTTTAAGTGTCATATAATTATGAATTGATTTACTAGCCATTGTAATGCTACAAAGATAATTAATTTATTTGCATAATACGTAGTTTCATAGACGTTCAATTATAATAAAGCATTTGCTAAATGTACCATGAAAATAGTGTTTCCAGAGAGAGTGAGAGTCTGAGGCTGGAATCTATTTAGCCTGTCAGTATGTGGTCGTCATAAATGGCAATCCATTTCTTTCAGAATGGGAGGGAATTTCACTTAGTCCCATAGTTCACCCCTTTATATATTTTTCTTATTTTAAAGTATGATATTCAGAGTCATTGAGATATGCTAAAAATTATAGCAAGTTAATAAAAACAATAAAAATGAAGTCAAGGATATTGATGTAGTTAACATTTTAAATTCCTTGAGTCAAAACTGGATTGGAAATTTACAATTACTCACCATGTTGCCTGAACAACGAGCTAGAAGGGTCAAGTCCTGGACCTTCTACTCTTGTCGGTTTCCCATGGCTCAGGGGTTCCCTTCCTCAAATAGGAGATGATGAAAAGGAGAGTGGAGAGACTATAAACCCTCATTGTTTGGGAGCAGGGGTCCAACACCAGACAACTGTTCTAGGTTCTCAGAAAATAATTCTGAACGTGTGACACAAAAAACCAGACTGTCCTGGTTCAAGTGTTCTGAGTATTCCCCTACTAACAGTGATACTTTCTATGAAAGAAGGGATAGTCAGGCGGAAGAATCTCTTCCCTGGATGATGGTGCATCTTGCATGTCCAGCGGGATAGTCTAGGAGGGAGGCTGCAGAACCAGTGCTTTTCTTCTTTTGCAGATGAAGTCTTGTGTTTCCTTTTCCAAAAAGTCTGTTCGTCTAACCAGACCATGTAATGGTTTGGAATTGTCCTTAACTGTGATACAGAATTGTGGCATAAATAGAAGACAGTTTTTATCATAGTAGTGACTTCTAAGATAACTATTTGATATGATAATTTATTGTGCTTATTGTTTGTTTCTATCTTTTGCTATAAAAACTCCATGTGGACAGGAATCTTTTAGCTGTATTTCGTAAGTTTGATATATTGTCTTTTTATGTTCATTCATTTAAAAGTGTTTTCTAACTTTCCTAGTGATTTTCTTTTTGATTAATTGGTTAGGAATTTGTTGCTTAATTTCCACAATTTTTTGACTTGTCCAAATTCTTCTCAGATATTGATGTCTAATCTCTTTCCATTTTGGTCAAATAACAGACTTTGTATTATTTCAATCCTTTTAAACATACTCAGGCTTATTTCATGGAATAATATACTGCCTATCTTCCATAGTGTTTTATGTGCACTTGAGAATTCATGTATTCTGCTGTTGTTTGGAGATTTTTGTAGAGGTCTCTTAAGTCTATTTAGTTTATACTGTTGTTCAAGTTGATGATCTTCTAATTGTTCTATACATTTTACATATGGGATATTGACATCTCCAAGTATTATTGTTGAATAGATTTTTCTCCCTACAATTCTGTCAGATATGCTGTGTGTATTTGGAAGGTCTGTTGTGAGATCTATATATGTTATGATTGTTATATAGTCTTGATTGATTGATAATTTTATCATTAGGAAATGTCACTTTATCTCCAGTAATATTTTTCGTCTTAAAGTTTCTTTTGTCTGTTACTATTATAGCTAGTCCAGCTCTCTTTGTTTGCTGTTTTCTTATTATGTAGTTCCCATTCTTTTATAGTCAGATCAGTTTTTAAAAAACATTCTTATAAGCTCTGTTTTTTTAATGAAATGTTTAATTCATTTATATTGAAAGTAATGATTAATAAAGTAGGATTTATATCTTTCATTTTGCTATTTGTTTTCTTATACATTTTATTTTTTGTAGTTCTTTTTACTTTTCTTAAGTACTTTTTAATTGTACCATTTAATTTCTTTGTTGTTTTTTTTGCTCTATTTAAACAATTATTTTCTTGGCAATTGTCCAGAAGATTACAATTAATATCTAATGTATATGAATTTCATTTGGACTATAAAAGGCTACATGTATATACACATTTCTTCTCTGTAATTCTTCTCCTTCTGATTTAAAAGATAATTACAGAAGGCAACAATTGTAAATCTGTGTTGACAGGCATACAATTTATATGGCCATGATATGTAACAACAATAGCATACAGGAACCAAAGAAGAGAGCTATATAGGAGTTATGGTGGTTAGGGCGCACGTTCAACATTCCAGGTAGCAGTTATAATTCTGCCTTAGCTTTCACTTCCCTCTTACACAACTTTTAAGGTCAGCCAGTGTTGGGATCTTAGGGCCTTTTTAGGTCTTTCCTCAGCATACACATTCCTCTGCCTATGCACATGTCCCTCCAGATTCCTAAGTGGGTTTCAGAGCTCTAGAAGGGTCCTTGTGGATATCTCAATCTCCAATGAATTTGGACAATTTTTATTAGTGTTTATTTTATGATATAGATTTCCATAGGCCTTTACTTCAGCATTCAAGCTTACATCTTCTGACAATCAATATTCTAACCTTTAACTAAAAGATTATGTGCCATATAATTGCTTAGGTGAATAGTGAATTTCTCCCGCTTTCTCTCATTGAGTGGCAGAGTAACTAGAATGACAATCTCTTATAGTTGAACTAGGGCATATAGTAGAGATATATATAGGATTTATATGTATAGTAGGATATATAGGATATATATAGCAGGTTATATGGGATATATAGTAAGTCTTGACATCTAAGCCCAAAGTAAAGGATGATTATGCATATGTGGGTTTTTTCAGGGGCTTTCCTGTAAACTAATGTAGAATCTACATTTTGATTAGACTTAAACCTCCTTCATGTGCCCATTTATTGCAACTGGTATGTTTAAAACTCAAATTTTTTAAGCTAATTTTTTACTAGAGCTAATTTACACACATAACGACCTTACATTTGATGTATGGCTGTTTCATATGTATCTTTTAAAGAAAATTTCCCATGTGTGAGAAATGCTTTGACTCTGAGTAGCTTGAATTCTGCAGGCATCAACTGAGTTTTATTTATTCACTGTAAATGAGATTTTCTCAGTTAAATCCTCAATAACAACTCCATCAGTCTTTGGGAATATAACTCTATTCAATGAGTTAGAAATATATTTTAGATGTATTTTCATCAAGAACATGTTGTGATGTCACCTTAAAGATCATTTAGCCTGATCTGCATTCTGGAAACAATGTTGTGTGACAGAAGGGTAACAAACCTCACACTGCTTAATTTGTTTTGACTTGTCACCATTAGCTTTATATTGTGATGGGCGACTATGCCATAGGAATTTATGAAGTTGGACTTCATTTTCACAGCAATAGAACTCTACTAAGTTAAGTGGAATGAAGTTAATTTCCTATAACAGAGATGTTGGGGACACTTAAAAATATGTAGTTAAGCTGGCATGCTTAATTGCAGCTCATATTCGGCATTATAGTGGAAACTGAGAAACTGGTTCATTACTGATAAAAACATTTATTGACTATATACTGCTTTTGTAAATGATGAAATGCCTGTATTGACTACAGGGCTGCAATTAATAAGCCTTATTTGGCAACCCAGTAACTATGGCAATAAGCTTGGGGAGCACAGAATGAAGATTAAGAGTAAAGTAACCATATATCCTGATTTGCCTGGAATCGTCTCAACTTCCACCTGTAGTCCAGCATAATTATGAATAAGGCCTCCTTTAACATCCCAAATTATCTCAGTTTGGATGATAAATTATATATCACCCTAGTTAAAAGCATTCTCTGACACCAGACTTTGTAGATCCTAATACATGCTTTTTTATTTTCTAGCTGTGTGAAAGACTAATTTTATTGGTCTGTGCTTCAGTTTCCTAATCTAATCTATAAAATGGGTGTGGTAATAATGTCCACCTCATAGGGTTGCAAAAATGAAAGATATATAAAGCTCCTGGCACACTTTTGGCACTCAGTATGTGGCCACATGCAATAAAAACAATTTCTAGCCCACGTTCATTAAAAGGATTTCAATTTCTCCAGGAGATTAATTCATTCCAAATCAAATTTTTTCAGGAGAATAAAGACAGAGGAGAAAACAACATCAACAAAATACTATAAAAAATAATGAGTAAATTTAGTAAGAAAAGTGGAACATGTTGTTGAGAGCAATACTAAACTCTGTCTTCCTCTCCTGGGTAGCAACACATTACATTAAAAATTAAATCAATGTACGAATACCCTTGTTACTAATTTACAATTTGACATCCACCTGGATTTGGTGCTATCAAAGGCTATTCCAAATTTGCCATAATACTATCAGAAAACCTTAGAAAATGAATATCTCTGTTACTCTACTTGGAAACCTCTTTATGTTATAGTTAGGCCTTCTGGTCCCTGGAGTACACAATTTCCATTCTACTGATTATAGCCTCACTGTTGTACTTAAAGCCTCTGCCTTTGGGAATATTTAAATCTCTGTGTATTCCATTCTTTGCAGGTAGCTGTTCATTTTAAAAGAAAATACGAAAACAGCCTTTTACTTAAGATACACACACTTGGAATAGTTAACACACGATTTGGAGGAATGTAATACAAAAGTCTTATTGCCTTGCCTGATCGTAAGTGAAACAATACCAAATTGTATTTTTTTATTACCTTTTGTTGGAGAGGTTTTTCCTGATTCTTATATTCACCTCACATTCTAAGGCTACAGAAGTGCCTGAAACAAGTCTTCAGTAACTTCTTTCTCTAATACATCAATGCCAGTCAAGAATATGGCAGCAGACAATGGCAACACCAACTCTGAATTGCAAACTGACATTATAATTTTGTCCTGTTAGAAGTAAAGAGGGAGTTCACTATTTTCATTCAAGGCATGGCTGATATACCCATTCAGTGAGAGGCGATTTTTAACATAAATTGGTAGATGGAACTCTACTAACTCACCTTGGTTAAAAATTTATACATGATATAGACATTAACGCTAACTCATGAGAAATGGAAGAGACAAACTGAAAACAGCTGTAGAGTGGTTTATTTTTTACTTCCTTAACTTCTTTTCTCAGTAAGACTTAAATATGGTGCAAAAACTAAAAGTTTATCTTTTGTGGTCTTTATGAGTTCAGAGGAAACTGACTACACAAAAATAGCAAAGCTGGCTGCAACTGGCCTTACCAAAGCCACGTGTGGTGGGTGGGACTTGAGGTGATGGATAGCCTCACTGTAAGGGTTCAGGCTTTGGAAAAGTGGTGTCAGAGAGAGCTATGTTTGAACATTCTTTCACTTCCCAAAACACATGGTGCTGGGCTCTACTCTATATTTTGCAATGGTAGCAATAGTGACAACTGTGCCACGCAGCTATGTATTAAGGAAAGTTGTATGATAAAGGTGTCTAGCCTACTGCTTCCTAAATCAACTGCTATTTGAAAAGAAGAACATTACCTCAAGAAGAGACAATGCGCTTCCATGTCCCCAAGAGCTCCTGTCGGTGGAATTGAGACAATTACTTGTGAGTTAGACATGTCTGCTGGATATCTTGGGACAGTAATAGACACTGAGCAAATAGGGGACTCTTTCTAAAGATGGACAACTTTAAATATCTCATACGAGATAAAGGTATTTTTACTCTTTCCACTAATGAACTGGCCACCTGGGCCATTTGAATTATGCATTGGGCTGTGACATTCACGGTACATTGGAGAAGCAGGCATAATAGTCAAGAGCAGTGAGAAAAGGAGCCTGGAAGAAAGTGACCACCTTTACTTGCTCTATACAACCTGCAGAGACAAAAAGTGTGGTTGCAGGAAAACAGTTTTTATTTCCTCTTTCAGTTAAATCATAATGGATTAATTATGAAAACAGTACGATATTATGAATGAAAATATGACCCATGGATTTAGAATGTCCAGGTTGGCATCCGCATCTCCAGCTTTATCAGCTTTGTGATCTTGGGCAAATTACTTCGCTTCTTTTTAACTCAAGTGTCTTACCTAGAAAATGAGAGTAATCTCAAGTAAACAGAAGTGTGAACATTTAATCTTGAGAACTACAGGAGATAATTCACATCAACCACTTAGAAAAGTACTGAAAACCTTATAAAATCTCAAAAGATAGGTTATATTATTGTGACTGAGCTAGCTATAGAGAATACTCCACCAAATATGCCTTGAGATTGATCTGTCAGTAAGGTATAGAGAGGCAGAACACCTTTATGTCAGTGCTGCAGTTTTCATCTCCTTATATCAGGAAGGCCAACATTCTCCAGTTATGTCAGTGTCTGTGCTAGAGAATACTGAGAGATGACATATATATTAATAGCTGTGAAACTGTATCTCCACAGGCTCTCTCAGGAGTAGGGGATAGGTTGTCAGCACTCTCTGTTGGGTTCTACTACCTTGATCCTAAGCCCATTGGCTCTGTTCATCACCACCTGCCTTCCCTGGACTCCTGAACGGAATCTTTCTTTAGTTTCTTAGGAGGGATCATCACTTGGCCACCTTTTCCTAAGAGCAGTCTGACAGCATAGCTGTTAAATCTTACTATCATAGTTCCTTCCTTCACTGCACAAGGTTCTTCCTCCCAGAGGCCACATGCCAAGGGCAAGATGAATGTAGCCCAACCTAATAAAGTACTTGGAACCCCTGCTCCCTCTGACAGGTAGGCTCTGTCAATCTGTGTGGCTCTCTGCACCACTTTTTTTTTTTTTCACTTCAAGGGATTCCTGTGTATTTTTCTTCAGCTGGCCCTTTTGTGGTCCTTTAGTCCATCAGACTAGAGTGTACAACTCAGAAAAATATTTATGGAATAGATTCAAAGTTTTTCTAACTGATCTCCTAGGACCCTGGCATCTATTTCAGCATCCTCTACCGTTTCATAATGTTTGGAAGTTGCCTGAAGTTTCTAGCAGTTAGGCAATTAGTCTGCCCAGCGTACACAGAAAGCTGAAGGGATTGCCTAACTGCAGTTTTCTGACTGACCTTTGGCTCAGGCAAAATATTTTGTTATTTAGATGATTCAAGGTGCAAAAATAGTGTGTTCCATGAGTTTTCTCACAGATGTATATAGGCATGTTTTATGTGTTGTCTAAAGTGGCTAGAGAAAACAGATAGGGCCAGCGACCCGAAAGCCAGCTGTTTATGGCTGAATATATGTGGTTTCTTGTGCACACAGATAGTCCAAAGAGACATGGAAGGAAAACAGAGGTGGGCACATTCTCCAGTGGATTGTAAGATCAAAATATAAGTGGCTATTGGAAGTGAGGACTTAGGTTCCTACAGGAGAACTAATAAGAATAAATGGTAAACCTATGACAACAGGCAACTGCCAGGAGATGTGGACTATACCTTTATGTTCCTTGCTATTAGTAGAGACACTTTTGCGCCTAGACATGCAGTGGTAACACTGAACATGTGGATGCAAGACATATGTATGTTTATGTATCACATCTGTATGAACATACATAGTTCACTGAAATTAATCAATGTTAAGCGAGACTACTATGTCAGTTACAGTTTCATCTTTTCCCTCTTGAAAATATAATTTACCCATTTCAGTGTCTTACCCAAAGGATTAGCCGTTATTGAAAACTGGTTCAATATAATATCAGTTGAGTGGTTGACATTCTTAAATTACTTAATATATTGTTTATATTAGAATTAAAGAAATTTGAGAGGCTCATAAGAAGCCTGGGAAGTAGGATAAATCTTTTCATGAATTAATTGTAATTAATGCAGAAAGGATGTTATTATTGTTATTATTGCCATCAACACTTTTCAAGAGTATGACAATTCAGCATTTGTCATTATTATTTTTTAAAATACTGTTACATGAATTTTATTCACAAAAGTAAATCTTGAATTTTCTCAAGGATTTCTCAGGTATGAATTAATCACTACAGGATCTCTGGCTGATCATGTGGCACACACACTATAATGAGTAAAATATATGTGCTTTGTGTGTACATATGCGTATCTGTATATTAAGATGTTTTTATATCTTAAAAACTCTTTCTGTCTAGGGAGAGACTGTCCTTCCCCTGGAGGGAGAACGAGTTTGTAGTTATAGCAAGGGCCCAGACAGGAACATGCCTTTGATACACAAATTAATCAATCCAGAGTCACATCTTCTCTAACTGACACTTATACCCCAAGAGGCAATATTCCTTTGCCTTAATCAGGGCAGTAGCAGGAACCAGACAAACAGGATCCACCAAGATAGTGTAGAGCCTGCAAAAATTTTTCAAACTAGCCAGTCCTAACCTGCACCCTGCCCTGCCTGGACTTTCTTACAGAAACTCCTATAAAGGCTCTTCCCTAAACATGTCCCTCACTCCTGTCCTTTGCCTCCTGACCACCCGGATGCTTTCCCCTGGGGCTGTGGATGGCGTGTCCTGCTTCCTATCTCTAGGACCTGTGTAATACATTTTGTTTTCCTGAACTTCTCCTCCGACTTCTCTTGTGGCTGCACCTGACTGACCAACTCTATAACAAAATTCAAAACAAAGTTAGAACCAGAATACATTTAGAGACTATTTAATTCCATTTTCTTACTTTATAAGAAACAGTCTGAGGAAGAGTAGGAGACTTGCTTGAGATAAGCCAGTGAGATTGTGTACTCCTTCCTCATTCCAAAAAGGAATTCACTCAGTAGGAGTTAATGAAAGAGCTGGAATGTTCTGACTCATGGTCATATACTTCACACTGACATTTCTATCTGTCTTCACTTCTTCTAGAAGTGACCCATTGTAAAGATTAACACAACTGAAGATTGACTCTAGAAAGAAAATAATTCTCTCTCCAAAATCAGGCTACGTATAATTTCTACCTGATAATAATGCCTGGGTGTTTCTGCTCTGCTAAACTGAATATCTAGGGAAATTAGATGTGATCAGTTCCTCCCTTGATTATAGATTTTTCCTTTATTTGTTTCTATGGGGTTGATTAGCAGTGATAATTAAATTACCAGTCAGTCATCACAGGGGAGATCAGGGGGTTGGTTATTCTGTTGTAGTTTTACTCTGTCTCATTCTCACTATATCTTTAAGGACCAATGGCTTGAATGTATTCATTTCTTATATTATTCTACTGAAGGTTAACTTCAATGTTAAAGACATTTATTTAGTCAATCAACATTTTTTATGTACCTACTACATGCTCGTTTCAAAGTTATCTTTGATATGATATTTCTCCCTCTTGCTTTTCATGTCCAGAAAAAAAATACTCATGAGGCTTTTTTTTGGGAAACTCTTTTTGATAAATTTCTTCTCTATATCTACTATCACTATTCTAAACCAGTCGTTTATTTTTTTCCTTACAACTAGTGTATTCCAGACTTGTTTATCTGATTCCCAGCTATTCACAGACTTACTAAATCTGAATATTTAGGAATTGGGCCCAGTGATCTTTTTCTGAAGACATCTGCATGCTATTTTTACAAGGCCTATTTAAGTAAAAGCATTTAATTTTTAAAATTGGTTTTTAAAAAAATACAATTTTTTTTTTTTACTTCAAGATATACCCAACACCAATCCATTCATTACTTTCTATTAGCAATACTGGGAAAATCTCCGATGGCTGTAAACTCTTATTTATTGTGCTTTTTCTTATCCAGAAAATTTATACTGCCCCCAAAATAGATGATCAAATACAAATTCCTTAGCTAAAAATTTCCAGTTCTTAGTAACATCAGATCTACCTTTTCATCCAGTTGTTTGTCCCACTGCTCTTCAGCAGAAGCTTTTACTGTACTCATTTTACTGTACTCATATTGTACCTCAGCTATTTCCTCAATCTGCTGTCCCCCATGTAGCTACTTACCTCTGCCACATTTCTTCTCTTCTCACTTAATTTGTGTACATTTATTGTTTTTCAATATGTCAATCATATTTTATTTTTTAAAGACAGAAATTGTGTTTTATACTTCATTCTGAGCACAGTGTAATGCTCCAGTAAATCCTGTGTTAAATGGTATTAAGTACGCTTATGGTCAAAAGTGTGTGGACAGGTCAAAAAGTGTATGAATGTGACTAACTGATGAGTTATTTCATAGTATGTTCAATATTTCTCAAACACTGATTTAATTATATATGTATCTATATATTTGGCTGGCTACTCATTAAATCTACTGTTTTGGGCTTATCAGCAGATAATAGATTAAATCAGTGCTAATTATAAAATGTAATATGCAATTTATTGTAAGTATGAACAGCTGCTAAATAAAATCTAACAAGGTATATCATCATTCTAACAAAGATGAAGATAGAAATCCTGTGTTTACTGTTTCCTTTAAAAAAATAGTATATGGAATAAAAAATATATTATTTTAAAATAATGCCAATGGAAATTAAATTCTCTAATATGAAACAGACTCATGGTAAAATGGCTAACTTTTGGTGAACTAAGCAAGTTAAAATAATTCTACTAGTGTTCTTGTGTTCCAGAACTGGGCAGAGTAAACACCTGACTGTTTGCTAAGTTTATCATGAAAGTGATCCTCAGGTATCAGGATTTTCCCCATTAACGTAAACTTCCTTCTCCCAAACACACAAGGAGAAGCATGTCAGTGAGGAGTGAATAAAAGGTCTAAAGAATGAACTGAATCAGAAAGCAAATGGCCTTAATCCAGAGAATTAGTAGCTAGAGAATAGCCATATTATTTAGGTACAAATTATTACACAGATGATTTTTATCTGTTCACCTAAAAGTATTAGTATTCAGTCAGATCATTTTAAACATCATGTGGCCTCTAGCTCCCTTTCTTCTTGAAGCCATTGGCTGTCTTCAGTTTTCTGACTTGAAAGAATTACTAGGGTTTCCTGGAAGAAGTGTAGCTAGAAAAAGGCCAAGAAACAGAAATATTGAAGAGTTATTTGCTACATCTTTGGAGTACAAAGTGAAGGGTTAGATGGTAACCATGATCTCTAATAAATTGCTGGGGGTGGGTATTAGTGTCAGTAATACATGTTTATTTAAAAATTTGATATTATACCAAGGGAAAGTCAACATTGAACTTTAAGATAAAATAAAAATTGATATATGAGATAAAGTGCATGTAGTGAGAATTTTTGTTTCTAGTAACAACAGGCTAGAGAATTTAGAAAAACGATTCTATTCAGGACAAACTAAAAAGTCCCAAACAGCTTTTAAAAAGACAAGTAATTATGAGGCTAAAATCCTGGAGTGGATAAGAATCCAAAGAAGTAGCTTCAAATCATAGTGATCATTTGCCTAAGAGCATTCTCCCATTTGGAAAAGTCCCAGGACCCTCTGTTCTTTAGGGATGGACTAAATGGCTGCTATCATTGCTTTAAAAAGAATCCTGATCCTCATGAGCTTATCCTCAGAAATAAAGTTTATATATATATACATATATATATATACTTCATGGGTGTCTTGAACTGCTAGTAAACATCTTATGTGAACTTGTAGCAAGGTGCTTAATTGGAAAATGTTCTCAGACTGGTAAGGGACCCTAGACAAATGACAGAGTAAACACCAATGCTGTCAGTGAGAATAAAGCTTTCTTATAAGCCTCAAATTATTTGTATAGATAATTTTTCAAACACAAAGTTAACAGAGCACACACAGAAACACAATATTAATAGGAAAGAAGCAGTAGAAAGAACAGGATTAGATTGGAATGGTCAGACAACTATTTTTAAAATAATCTTATTCACTTTGTTTGCAGAATGGGAGAAAATATTTGCAAACTATGCATCTGACTAAGGTCCAATATCCAGAATCCACAAGAAACTTACCAACAAGCAAAAAACAACCCGGTTAAATAGCAGCAAAGGACATGAACAGATACTTCTCAAAAGAAGACATACAAGCAGCTGACAAACATGAAAAAATGCTCATCATCAGGAATCTTTAGAGAAATGCAAGTCAAACCACAATGAGATACCATCACACACCAGTCAGAATGACTATGATTAAATAGCCAAAAAAGTAGCAGATGCTAGCGAGGCTGCTTAGAAAAGGGAACACATACACTGTTGGTAGGAATGTAAATTAGTTTAGCCATTGTGGAAAGCAGTTTGGAGAGTTCTCAAAGAAGTAAAAATAGAACTATCATTTGACCTGATAATCCTATTACTGGGCACATACCCAAAGGAAAATAAATCATTCTACCCAAAAGACATTTGCATCCATATGTTCGTTGCAGCACTATTCCCAGTAACAAAGACATGGTGCTCCTCCACAGTGGACTGGTTAAGGAACATCTGGTACATGTATACCATGGAATACTACACAGCCATAAAAAAGAACAAAATCATCATGTCTTTTGCAGCAACATGAATACAGCTGGAGGCTATTCTCCTAAGTGAACTAACACAGGAACAGCAAACCAAATGCTGCACGTTCTCACTTGTAAGTGGGAGCTGAACATTGAGTATGCATGGACATAAAGATAGAAGCCGTATGCCCTGGAGAGTACAAAAGGAGGTAGGGAGGGGCACAAGGGCTGAAAAAGTACCTACAGGGTACTATGCTCAGTACCTGGGTGACAGTAGGTTTGAAAAACAACCAAATAGAGGTTTTAGAACTGAAAGCAATAAGAAAAAATTGAGATGTCAATAGATAGGGTGATGACCAAATTAAACACTGCTAAAAAGTGCATTAGTATATGGAAAGACAGGTCAGAAGTTACAGAGAATCTGTCTACTCAAAGTGTAATCCATGGATCCCAGCACAAACTAGTGGCCATATTAGAAATGTAGAAATTCAGGTTTCACCCCAGGCTTAAGTCAGGATTTTCACTTTACAAGATTGTAGGTGATTTATATGTACATTTAAGTGTAAAAAGCATTAATCTAAAAGGTATATAAAGGGACACAATGACAGAAAATACAGAAGATAGGATCAAATACATGGAGGACACAGAGAGAAGGCCTTATATTTATCGAAGTCCCAGAAAGAAAATAGGATAGAGGCATTATTTGAGATGAACATGGCTGAGAATTTTCTAGAAGAAGTAAAAAGACACCATTTTATGGCTTTAAGGCATCCCAAGAATCTTAAGTAAACAGAAATCCATACTTAGGTATATCATAATATACAGCTACAGAAAACCAAAGATAAAAAATATAATCTTAAAGGCAACCAGAATATCAATGGTCATAGAAACAAGAAGTAGCAATGAGTTGACTCAAATGAGTATCTTTTCCTCACACATAGTTTGAATTGTTTATCTGGTTTGTTTTAGAGGCACTTCCTGACCACTGAACAGTGAGTTGGTATATTATTAACATAAGAAGTGGATTCAGGATGCTTGGGTTCAAAGCCTTATCTATGACTAACTAGCTGCATAGCATTGAGTCATTTACTTAGCTTTTTATATTACTAAGAGTAGCTTCCTCACAAGCTTATATGATAATTTGATAAGGCAATACCTATAAAGCACTTATCATGGAGATGGGCATATAATGCTACTCAATAAATGTTAAGTATTATCAATATTATTTTATAGCATATTTTAAACAATATTTGCATTTTATAGCACAATGATTTTTATAGGTAATTCTTTAAAGAGCCAAACATCTTTCTTTTAATTTGTATATTGACACATTATATTATTGATAAGGGATATGAACAAGTTCAATATGTTCTTGGTATACATGTGAAAAGTGATTAGAAAACCAAAAGTCCCAACAAATGTCCTAGTTGTAATTTAATTTATGCCATATAAAAATCGCATGGGGCATGAATTAATATGCTCATTATACAGGCGATAATCATAAAAGCTTACATTACACATACCATGTCCCAAGTCCTGTTAGAAGTGCTATAAATGTATTATCTTATTTCACAACAACCTTATGATGTAGGTACAGCTATAATCTTCATATTACAAGAAGAAAACTGAAGCCCAGAAGCTTAACATATTACTCAAAGAGTTAGTCCATGTTGAACTGGGAGTTAATCCTTGGCTTTCTGTCTTGAAAGCTTTTGCTCTGTTTCTTGGATGAATAAACTAAACCTTAGGGAGTCTTCCTAGGAAGAAGTGCATCTGGGATTTGATTTCAGTGCTTTCTGTATTCCAGGAATATCTTTGCACACCGCTCATATAGAAGTTTATAAATGGTTGCAATGCATCTGTTTAAATCTTGCAATAAGTATTACATAAAATAGTATTACAAATTAGCAATTTAAACCATTTAAGTTATCATATACCTACTTTTCCTCTCCACACATATTGTTTTGTTTGCTTCTTTCTTAGATTTTGTTTTTCTTCCAAATTTGAGTGAGAAGGCTGTGTAAAATTTCTTTTAACAAAATCTGAAAATAGGTATGAATTAGCTAGGTAAGAGTCTCACAGTGAAATCTGAATATTGGAGCCATACTGCTTCTTAAGGGATGATAGAATTTCTATGTAAAACAATCTTAAATTACTGTTTTCAAAGTCGTTTGAAGACTATTTCATAGAATCAGAGTGGAGAGATTAAAATGGTCATTGATCTAATATTTATAATACTCTACTCTGGGTAGGCATGTAATTATAAACTTTATAATGGTTGGAGGATTAAAAAGGAATAAGAGAGAACATGCCGGAGGTGGGCAAAGGTTACAACTTTTATTGAAATAAGAAACATCAGTTAAGAACTTTAGAGAAAAAGCAAGAATGTAATGAAAGGACAAAAAGGAATCAAGTTGAATGTGTTTTAAAATCTGTGAAATGCTACTGAAGCACTTTTCTTGTTTATGATTGCCAACTTTCCTATTCATTAAGTAAGTTCTTATTTCTGACAATGGACGATGGTTCATTATCCTCAAATGGCAGGGATGGCACCAAGCCTGACGTGTCCTGGGCGCTGAGAAAGTTGTCTGATTCCAGAAAGCTGGTTAGGCCCTCCCAGGCAGTCATCAAACCGTTAAAGAATGGGAAAAGCAATACTTTCTGCTCTACTTGGCATCTATTTTGCTTATCCTGAAAGAAAAAAAATGTTAGCTAAATTATAATCTGACTTGACCTTTAACATTTGTGAGGAGAAAAATGACAATAGCTTTAGTGGTAAACACAATGGATAGATTTGATAACTTTCTTTCTGAGGTTTTTTTATTTCCCCAAGTCATTAATGAATGAGAGCCCTTAGGACAAAATACTCGGGTAAAAATTCAAAGTGGTAACGATTCATAAAATTTGTTTCTTGTAAAACGGCCATGGTTTTGAAGAGCTCTCATTTTTCTTTCATTTATGCCTACTTAGCAATCTATTGTTGAAACATGTTTTTGAAGGCAAACACTTGTGGTATCAAGACACGAGTATGGCCAAAGAAGAATAGCAATAAATGATCTGTAATTTATTCTTTATATAACTCATGGGGGGTCTTAATTTTGAATGTGAAAAAGAAAGGGTTAAGTAACAGCCACCGAAGGATTTAATTAACTTATTCACATGTATTTATCTCAATGAGCATCTATTATATTGGGCACGCTGTCACAGTCTGAGAGGAAAATGACAAATATAACACATATCTCGTAATATAAGATAACTCACAGAAGAATAGGGGAACTATTCTCTTAGCAGTAGCAAGTGGGAGTCCTATAATTTTCTAGGTAATAGAGGCTTCATGTACCATAAATACCCTCTTTTCTTCCCCAAAAGACGGTCATTTCTGCTAAGTGTTAAAACAGAGAGAAGGAGGTTCTGAATGCAGAAAGGTAGACTAAAGCAAGCCATTGCGATGAGGCATGAGATGAGGTTACAATGTAGATATGCAGGTGCACCACCAGTCATGACCAAAGGAAGAAGCGATCAACTCTCCAAGAGGGGAGTAACAAAATAGAAAGCACTTCATGAAGAAAGAGGTCTTCTGCTGGCTGCCTGAAGGATGATTAGGAAGGAATATGCCAGCCAGGCAATGTGACCTGGAAAGGCGTTTGAAGCACAAAGCAAAACTTAAGGCAGAAGGAACATCTGGAGTTCAAGACAGAGTGAGCAGTTAGGTATGGCAGGAGGAGAGGAAGTCAAGGGAAATAGTGAGCAAAAGGTTAGAGAAATCACAGAGGGGACCTCAAAGACCCGTCTGGTTTAGAACAATACATAGTGTGCATATGTTTATTATTAAAAGGGTGTTCAAGAGGCAACTACAGTCAAGGTAGATGTAGGATGTTAAAAAGCTATTACTTTTTTTCTTTTAGAAAGAGAAAGATTATTATTATGCATTCTCTCAAACACTGTTCTGTCCTTCTGATTTCCTTCAAACTCAGTTTACCTAGTCTTCAAGACTCAAATCCCAAAAGTGTCCCCTGGTTATCCCACCTTACACTTTCCTCTCTTCTCTGAACTCCTAATTGTGTGATGGTTTCTTTTGACACTTCAGAATCCTAGAGCTTTTAAATAGGCTTTATGTTTCTAGATGAAGAAAATAAGGTCCAGAGAGATGAAATCACTTGCTGAAGATTTTTAACATTCTGCCTTATATTTCTAGTTAGCCTTTTACATGTATAAATCTTTACTCCTTGGCTAGATGTAAACCAATTAAAGGGTGACTTCCATTTTATCAATTCCTACTTTCCCTTCTACATCTTGACTAATTGCCCAGATAATAGGTTCTCAATATAAGTTTGCAGATTGATCAGCAAGGTCACTTGCTTTCTGGAATACATTTCCCTTTAAGAAAAGATTAAAAAAAGGCCTTTTGGGCACTCATTAAAAAAGATAAACTAATATTTATTGTACATTTTTGAAAAAACCACCACACTTTAGTCTGCCTTTCTGCCTTCACAACCTCCTTCTCTCTGTTTTGACACTTAACAGAAACTATTGTCTTTTTGGGGAAAAGAAGAGACTATTTATGATACATCAGGCATCCATTACCTAGACAATTATAGGGCTCCCATTTATTTCTGCTGTGAAATGCCAAGATCACAAACATGACTTCAAGACTATTCATTACCCACCTGTAGATTACTGTCAAGTCTGCAATCTCTTGCTTTCACATGTATTGAATTTCATTTGATCGTTTCTACATCTCAATCTAGTTTCCAAACTGTCCAAGAGTATTTCTGAGACTGTCATGTCACTCTTCCTAACCGAACTCTCCTTCTTCAAAAACCTTGACTCTGCTCTATGTCTGTGCTCAAGAGATTTATTTTACATGAAACTGGCTCTCCCAGCCTATATTTCATCACAGATATGAAAATGTCTCTGTGATATGGGTTTTGCATGGGTAGTTACCTTGTTCTCTAAATATTAAACTCCTTGAAATGAGAGATTAACAACAACAACAACAACAAAAACATGACATAGTGGTATTGGAGGAATTATTCTCTTAACTTCCGTAACTTTAGTGTTTGTTGTTAAGTTTACTTTATGAATTTAGCTTGCCCCTAAGAGGTTAAGAGTTTTCCAACCCTGCAGGTAGAGACCTGGAATCCACACGCTTTTGTCTTACTAGACCCTAATGTTTCTTCTATCTTCTCAAAAATGAACATATAGTACTTTCTTGAGAAACAGCTTCCATTTTGAAGAATTAATCCTCAAATGTAGGTGGCTGTTAATGAATAGAAATTAAGTCAAAAATGTGTCTTTAAGAGGAAGTAAGTGATGCTTCTGCAAAGACTTCCTTTGTTTGTTTCATTGACCAGACTCTTTGGTTTAGATTGACAGACCTGGATACCTGATATTGCCATTCAGTCAGAGTATACCGTATCTCAGGGGCAGTCTCAAATTAAACTCACAGACCAATACATAAAACCAGAATGCCTGTTTATTGATTTACAATGGGAAAAATAGCTGTTACATGGACTGGAATACTAATGTCAACCTTCCATTCCAGGAATCCATATAACAACTCCTATATGAGAAGCTAAATTACAACACAAAGATTGCTTGGTGATCATGTGATCAAAAAAGGCAAGATTAAGACCTTTAGAGGCCACAAGCATTTTAGTGTGCCTCCCGACTTCCCTTATGTTATTCAAAATATAAATAATAAAAAACTACAAAGATGTGAAAGGAAGTCCAGCAAAACTTTATTTTTTCCCAGGATGAATGCTTTTCAACCTTCAATGAAATATCAAAAATTGTATTCTTTTAAAACGATTTTTTTCTTTTTGCCATTTGTTTTGTTGGTATCCAAAAATACACAATTTTTCTGCTGGGTTCAAAACAAGAGGAGTTAATTTTAGTCCTTAGAGTTTTGACTGCAACAAGCCTGAATGAAACCTTCATAAACAAAACCAAAACTCTCTCCTTTGTATCCTATTGGGTAGATGCCCCTAAGGTTTGTAAAGTGACTCTTCTCTGTGCGTCCATAGATTAGTTGGTCCCTTTCTGACTGACACATTCTTTCCTTAAGTAGGTTAATGCATTTAATCAGTTTGCAGCCAAGAAAAGCTTATCTGAGAATATTCCTAGGAAAATTTACATATCTCTGATCTGCTTCATCATGCATGAATTTTATAATGTGGAGCTCACACAGAGGGTAGCCAGATGCCCCCCTCAGCTCCATAACAATCACCACTGAGAAGCTGAGAAAATCATCTATATCCCCATATCATTATCATAGGCCAGGCCAAAAGATGTTTGGAACAACTGTTCCTATCTACAGATATTATACAGGATGGGGTCAAGTTTTTATTAGCCTAGGCTGACTACAGTCAACAGCATAAATGCCCACCAGCCTGAAGGTAAGATTTTATGGAGAGTATCTTGAGTAATTAAAAGGATACTTATGGAATGAATGAATGAATAAATGTTGAGGAAGCATTGTAAAAGGCTTCACATAATAGAGACAGTTAAATAACTATCATTTAAAGGCATTGTGCATTTAATGACAGAGTAAATGATAGATTTAAGAAACGCTGAGGACCTCCTCCTCCTACAAGGTACTTGTTAGTTACACAGGGAATAATCATAACTTTATTTTGGAAAAACCCAGCAGATACCACTTCAACCAAGTAAAATTATCAGATAAGAGACACTTGGACCATATTCCTCTCAATCTGATAGAGTGAGAAGGATATAACTTTGTGATACTCTTGCCCAAAATGCATAACCTCAATCTAGTCATGATCAGACAAACCCAGATTCAGGGGCATTATATAGAATCCCTGGCTCTTTAAACAGCATCAAGTTCATGAAATGCAAAGGAAGACAGACATAAGAATAAGGAAAAGCAAGGAACCTTGATAGTCAAATGAAATTGGGACCCTGGACAGATCTTCAACTAGAAAAAAAAAACATATCAGTGAGTAAATTGGTTAAGTTCAAATAAGGTTTCATCATCACAAAGGCCAACAGGATGCCTTAATAGTAGAAAAGAGAGTTTTATTGATTATATCAGTTGCAAACCAAGAAGAGACATTCTCTAGTGTGGATCAAACGGGATCTCTCTTCACAGAAAATGTAGGTTGAGTTTTACACCTCACATGTGTAAATACATGTATAATGCAATACAGTCTTGTATGTTCAGCAGGTTTGGGGGAAAGTTATATGTATTTATGAGGGGAATTGAGCGCATGGGCAATAGGTAAACATATATGTAATGTACATCCCACGTTCAGTTTCAGGTGGGGTTTTCAGCATTAAAATGAAGTGAGATTTGGCTGTTTACATCAAAAGGTAAACTGTAAGACATACAGACAGTTTGTGCACAGACCCTATAAGCTGACTGAAACTGGCTTGAAGTCTACAGTTACTTATCGAAAAAAGAGTGTTTGTGGCTGAGTGCATTGGCTTACTCCTGTAAAGCACTTTGGGAGGCCACGACGGGCAGATCACTTGAGATCAGGAGTTCCAGACCATCCTGGCCAACATGGTAAAACCCTGTCTCTACTGAAAATATAAAAATTAGGCCAGGCGCGGTGGCTCATGCCTGTAATCTCAGCAACTTAGGAGGCTGAGGCAAGCAGATCGTGAGGTCAGGAGTTTAGAGACCAGCCTTGCCAACACAGCAAAACCCTATCTCTAGTAAAAAATCAAAAGCTAGCCTGGTGTGGTGTCATGTACCTGTAATCCCAGCTACTCAGGAGGCTGAGGCAGGCAAATCACTTGAATCTGGGAGGCGGAGGTTGCAGTGAGCCGAGATCGAGCCACTGCACTACGGCCTGGGCGACTGAGCCAGCCTCCATCTCAAGAAAAAAAAAATTAGCCAGACATGGTGGGTGTCTGTAATTCCAGCTACATGAGAGGCTGAGGCAGGAGAATTGCGTGAACCTGGGAGGTGGAGGTTACAGTGAGCCAAGATCGTGACACAGCACTCCAGTCTGGGCAACAGAGCAAGACTCCATCTCAAAAAATAAGTGTTTGTAAGACCTGTCCTTTGTCCAGTTAGAGTGATAGTGACCTGAATTGTAATTAAGAGTTAGGAAGCGAAGGGTTTGATAATTTACCTGATAACCCCTATTGTTAGGGAGTTTGGCAAGGATGTGGCTTTTCTTGTAGCCACAGGGTTTTAGGGAGTTGCAGTCCTAGCCAAGCCCATTGGCCTGAGCTTAACTTTTGTCCCCTTAGAAGAGTCTTCCCTGACTGACAAAGGAAAGTCTATTTTAGTCTCTCAGATCACAGTTTGTAGATTCTGTTTATTGAATCAATGACAATTTTCTATACTTTAATTTTACTACTGGTTGTCTAAGATGTTAACATTAAAAGAAGCTGGATGAAGTATATAATGAGAACTCTTTGTACTATTAGTGTTTTTTGTTTTTGTAAATCTAGAATTGTTTTCAAATAAGTACAAAAAGAAAGAATAAGGCAAATTTCATTGATAAACAAGTTATGCATCATATAACTTGAGTAAATATATCTAAAAGTTTTTTGCTATATCATCTGAATGATGTTTAAAATATGTCATAGACGAATGCTGAAAGCCATTCCTACCCAGTAAACTGCAGTAGCTTCTGGAAGCCTTTTCACACCTCCACTCTTTTAGAGTTGTTGTATATACTTTATATTTTCATAATGTAGCTTTCAAATTGTGATTAAAATGCATATAATGAAAACAAATCAACAACTACTGATGATTTTTTTATGGAAAGTAAGCCTTTCCTCCCCCAGCTTTAGCCATTTCCTAGCCTTCATCTTTAAACGCATTCATTTGGACTCCTGGAGAAATTTACTAGATAGTCCTTTCTTACTCTTAAATACTGTCTTTAAGAATATTTAGATTAAGATTTTAGACAAGATCTTTGGCTTTCTGCCGTAATGAATAGATTACTTTCAGCTTTTTACACCACGTCTTATATTTCCTACTCTATGTTCCAATAAAATTATATCCCTATTTAGTTAAATCAGTAAACTCAAGATTAGAATACATTATTATTATTATGTATGTAATTGTCTGGTTCACTTCAGAAATAAGTTGCGTACCATGCTTTTTTCTTTCTTTTTGTACAAGTTGTTTTTCCTAGATTTTCCACATGCTTTTATTTTTTCTTAAATTTTGTCCTTAGTCTCTTCACTCAAACAGTCTATCAGGTATGTTATTGCTCTTTCTTTACTCTGGAGACCTCTACCCAGAACTATGAATTATCCTTCTGCAGTCTGGGATGGTTTCTCTCTAAACCTTTGACACAACTCTCTTCCTGGAGCTTCCTTTCCCTGTCTTCTTAAAGATTCTGAATCCCCTGACTCCTAAATCTCATAACACTACAGCTGAATATTGATTCCATTGGGTAGAAAGAAATAGATTGAGAATATTTTTTCCTTTGCCCTTTGAAGAAATTATTCTATTGCTTTCTATCATGCAGTATTACTGCTCCCATTTTTGTTCTTCTTTAGGAAATGACCCCTCAACCTTAGCCTTCTCTACCGCTAAAGTTAAGAGATTCTCCTATCCTTAGATGTCCTGAAATTTTAGTTATACATGTAGGTATATTTATTAATTATGTTTGGTACTTAGTTCCATCTTTCAATCTGAAGAATGCCTTCTCTTTCATTATTTCATAGTGTGATTCTCTCCATTTCTTTGTTCTCCTTTTCTAGAATTCCTATTAGAAGTTATAACTCTTAGAGCAGTACTCTGTATTCCTTTTAAAAAATCCCCCGCTCCAAGACTTTTAAGGTAATTAGCTTGATTTAATTCTCTGTTCTGATTAATTTTTTATTCTGGTGATTCTTTTAATTTTTTTCAGAAGCCTTTTGTTTCCTTTGGTTTATTTCACATGGCAGAATAATTTTAATTTATGGATAAAATATCTTCCTGGATCACGTCTTTCTCCACTGGATTTTTTTTTTTTCCTAAGTTATCTCTGTTCCTTGATGGGTCTATTTAGGGAGGAGTCATTCTTTCTTTTTTATTCATGTTAAATATGTTTTAAAGTGTAGGTTTTCATAAAATATTAGAGTATACTTGCTTATCTGATTATATTTTAAAAGGAAGCAATGAAAAAGAAGCTGAATGAGAAATGTGTGTACCATTTGCAGGGCTTGGACACTGATGGGGTTGCCACAGCGTGTGTGGGTGAGAAACCATTCATCACGTTGTGGATCTCTACACTGCTAGATTATGAAGGCCTTTTTTTTCTCTCTAAGCAAATTCTCATTTCTTACCGTTTTTTTTCCTTTTTGCTTATGATAAGACAGCTGTGAAAAACTATGTATGAAGGGTTAAGTAATTTAACTGTGGTTAAATTAATAGCAAACCCTATTTTCAGTTTTAATAGCGAGCACTCTGTTCTTTGAAGCGCCATTCTCACTCTAGTTTTCTGGAGTACCTTCTTACCCTGATGGGTGTTGGTGATCTCCATGGTTTAGCAATCTGATTGTCCCTCTCACTAACTCCGCTTTGGGATATCGTCTAGGCTGCATCTTCCTACACCTCCGTCAGCAGTTACATTTCCCCATTTTGATCTGTATTGTCTAAAAATATGTTGAAATCTCTTTTGTCAATATCTCCCTTAACACTATCTACTCCATTGTTATAATATTTGTATCCCTTTACTATACTCTACTTTATTTAATCCAGTTTAAAAAAGGAGAAAATTTGCCCTTCTGGGTAATAACAAAAAGAAGAGTTTGTTTCAAAGCATCTGAATCACAGGCAGAAGGAGACTTGGTTGAAAAATGGAACAAATTGAAAGCTAATTGAAAAACAGCAATTCTTAAACTCTCATGTACATTAGGGGATAATTTAGAGGTCTTTTTTTTTTTTAAAAAAAAGTGACCAGTAGGTCTGGACTAGTAGATCCAGACCCAATTCTAGACCTACTAAGAAAGAATATTCAATATTCTAGCCTTTTTTATGCTTACTTTTAAGTTGAAACATATTGTATTACATATTTGCATAGTGCTTCAAAACGATTTTTGGTGACCATCATTCATTAGTTCACTAAGCACATGCTTGGTCTAGTGGACTTAAAGCAAGTAGAAGTTACTTGAAGACACTAGATTAAGGTGACATCTTTGATATTTTACTGCCAAATAAAATAAGGGTAGATAGAGAAGTAATGATTTTTACCTGTTACAAAACATAATTGCTTAACAAGGAATGTGCATATCTTCATTTTTTCAATCACTATTCTCCTCAAAAGAATCACTATTTGTCCTCAAAATAATCACTCTTTATCCTCAAAAGGCTCTTGGAGACTCAATATGAACCCAAGAAGGACCCATCTCTCTTTCACCCATGTGGAATGTTGCCTTTCATGTTCTAGGTAAAAACTCAGTCTCAAAAGCCATCACCCATCCTAACCTTTGGGTCCTGGCACAGCATCCTAGGGTACCTGTGTGATAATGGAAATTGACCATGACGTCTCTTAGGAAAAATAATCAAAGAATCCAAATATCAAGACTTCAAAATAGAAAATTAATGAATTTCAGATACGTGGTGTTCTTGTCTAAAATCTGATCAGTTTTCTTTCTCTTTCTTTAAGGAAAGCAAAGTTACATGAGATATATGATATTAAAGGCTTTTAAGTTGAAAAATAGTGTGTAATTGCATAGTACTTTGTAATAATGTTTTTAAATATGCTATTTGTTTTAAACATTAAAAATAACTTTGATATAATAAGGACAATGTTTAAAAAATTATTTTCATTGTACAGATCTGGAAACCAAGGCTCATACACTTACTTTTTTTCCAAGATCATATTTTGAAGTGTAATATTGTAACTCAAAGTCAAGTATTCTGTCTTTAAATTTTGTGCGCTTCCATCATTTACCATTGACTCAAATTCATCAGAGAGAAAATAAACTCATCCCATTAGTTCTCTGCCAGTTTTGGTGACCTTCCCATGACGCTGCTGGCAATGAACCAGGCTACAGAAAGTAGCACACTATCAGGCAGGCATTTGATTCCAAAGTTTCTAAATGTGATGGAGCTTAGAGGATCAAGCTCATAATTAATTATAGAACTTGTAAAGGGTCAATTCATCTATTAAAGTGCCTAATTAGTGTTCTGCAGATTCCCTTTATATGAGGCTCTTAGCAATCATTCCCAATTCCTATTTGAAATCTCAATTTTGAAAGTATCAAATTGGGTAATCGATGGCGAGTTAGACCACCATAGCACCGTTAAGCTCAAGGCTCTGTGGCTAAGTGAAGTTATAGGATGTCTTTGCCTTTTCTTGGAATTCTTTTCAGTTAGGTGCCTATCACTATGTTAAGTTTAAAATGATACTACCAGCAATCAAGAGTTACAACAATCATCCATTAAATATTACTTCTAATTCAAGGGAAGTAGGGGATAGCAATAGCACTGTCAATACAAAAATAGAACTAGAGTTTCCTGATATGTAATTATAATTTCAGCAGATTATTGATATAGAAAAATGATGTGTTTTCTTATGTAATGTGAGAGCTGTCAAATAGAAGAAGAAAACTAATTGCATCTCTAATAATACCCTAGAATAAGAACCAGTGGTCTTCATAGAGAGGCAGATTTTGTCTCAATCTAAGAAAAACTGTTCCTCAATAAAATGGGCTGAGTTTCTCATCACTGTAGATATTATCTGAAAGAGGGCTTTATAACGGTTAGGTTCTAGTATGGAAAGCATAGTAAGACCTTTTTCCATATTGTTACCTTTGTGCCATATAACCTTAGTGATGTGGAAATGGTTATGCTGTCTATCTCCTTATCTTATAAATATTTACTTAGGTAGATTACTTATAATAATTACTTATTGGTAAAAGCAATACTTCTTGATATCAGGTTATTGTTAATATTAGTGGGATATAAGTGATGTTGGTAACTTTCTTCAGTAATTTTTTTTTTTAACAAGACAATTATTATCCTCATCTTCTTTCCATTGCTTCCAAGTCTTTTTGGCTTCCCTTCTGATCAGAATGTCCTGTATCACTGAAGCTTCCCTTGTAACTCACTCTACAATCCTCCTTCCAATATATATAGACATGTATGAGAAGCATAAATGTCAACTATGTGGCAGTCTCAAGGACTCTGTTACACACTCTTGTAGGGCCCACCAGCTTAATAGGATGCTTAAAAATCTTTCAAGGACATTATCTGTTTACTGACTTCTACTTGGTGTAATGCTAATGGTCTTGGCTGCTTATAGAACCTGACGTTTGAACTTACTTTATAATCTCACTATTGCTGACCCATTTTCATACCTTTGCCAATATAGCACTTCCATCTGAGGACATTATTCATCATGGAGGATGGTTGTCTATTTGGTTTTCTCCACTGATGACAAGAATTCTAGTGCAATAGTTCATTTAGGAGGTGATCCCAAGAAACACCATTAGGGGAGAAGATAAGTGAAACAAAGCATGACATGATATCATTTTTCATCCACAAAGTTACTACTGAGGACAGCTGGAGCTTAATCCTACTGAGGAATTCTGGGAGTCTGTGCAGATCATGCCTCAGAGCTATTTCACTTAAGGGGGATAAAGCTGGAACATTTATTCACTAAATCTCTTTCTGTCGTGTGTCATAAGCTGATTCCAGGGATATTAACTCTGCTCTTCAGGCTTCCTCTTTCTTTTGAGTCTGTCCCCACAGCAGAAAAAAAAAGTCTTTAGTCAAAGAGTCTGAGGTGCTCCCAGTAAGCAGCCTTTGGGCAGATAGAGATGAGTGACAGAGTATTGTCTATACCTGCTTTGGTGACATACCCTTCTGCCCTGGAGATTAGTTCAAATCGAAATCAGAAATCTCGAACAGCAGGAACTGATCTGGAATCATGGTTGGATACTTTCGAGGTGACTTACGTCTGTCATGTGTGTTCTATTGAACATCAGCTGTAAAAAATGTTGACAATGGCTACAGTGTTCAAATAGGCTGGAAAAATGCTGGTGTATACAAAGTTACACAGCCTGCAGGATTGTGCCCTAAGAGACACTGTAGCTTTCCCAAAATAGCTTTCTCCAAAATTACTTACTATGCAGCATTTCTCAAAGTAACCAGTCCAAAGAACATGCTTTTTTATGACTAAGCCCTTTTGGGTTGGTGTTGTGTGGAAGCCACTTTGAAAATGCTTATTTAGCCTGATCTTCTTGTGCTACAACTAAGACCCACGGAAGCTCAGACACCTTGTGACTGCTCGGGATCACATACATGATTAGTGGTTAAGCTGGGCCCTGGCCCAGTTCTTTTCATCCTATCCTGTTACCTTTCTTTTGAGTTCAGTAAATCCCTGGTGACTCTTAGTTAGGGATATATAATATCTCTTCTCCTTGGGTCATGGATATAGCTCCTGCTTCTTGACCTGTATTCAGATAGTCTTTTTGGGGGTATTGATTGATTGCCTCTGATGTCAAGGATACTCACAGCCTTCCAGTGAATAAAGTTCATGAAGTCCGCCTAGTGAGCTTTTCAAGCTGTAGAATCATATGTACGGGGGTCTGGTCAAGAGGCTTGGCATGCTCACTGCCAGGGTTGGCTGAGATGGTGTGTTTTGTTCCTATTCTGCTGTGGGAAAAAAGGCAATAATATAATATATCTACCAGAATGATTTAATAAGTTTGAATCTACTGGGGAGGTTGTTCCATTTCCCTGATCTGAAGTAGGAGTGGGAACCCACTGACAGAGTTCACTGCAGCCTAGGCTAATCTGATCAACCCAGTGCTCCAAAGTATAGGATCCAGGACACACAGACACTGTTTGGCATTATCCTGAAAAGGTGTCCAGGCCACTACAGGCAGAGATGTTCTCAATACTTCCTCAGAGGCATAATGTAGCTCCGATCGAGACTTTAGGGGAGTGAGAGGCTTTCCATTGTTCCTCTCATCTCTCATTATAAATAAGAGCTGGCTGGGCATGGTGGCTTAAGCTTTGAATCCCAGCACTTTGGGAGGCCAAGGCGGGCGGATCACTTGAGGTCAGAAATTCGACACCAGCCTGGCCAACATGATGAAACCTCATCTCTACTAAGAATACAAAAATTAGCTGGGTGTGGTGGCACACATCTATAACCCCAGCTACTCAGGAGGCTAAGGCAGGAGAATCACTTAAACCCAGGAGGTGGAGGCTACAGTGAGCTGAGATTGTGCCACTGCCCTCTAGCCTGGGTGACAGATTGAGACTCCATCTCAAAAAAAAAAAGAGGAAGCATATATTGGGACACTTTCTTGTGGTAGAGATTGTACTTGGCACTTTGTTTAATTTAGCTCATTGAATCTTCACAACAATGTGAGGACAATATTATTAATCCCTTTTCTTACATGGGCAAATTGAGGCTCAGAAAAGGTATTCAACTTACTTGTGGCCTCTAGCAAAAAATAGGAGAGTCCATTTCAGAAATGTACAGTTTTAACTTATGTGTTCTTCACCTTGGAGACTGCATTGGTCTGTGCTAATTAGGGTCATTTTGTCAATAAGAGGACAAGAAATCAAAATAAAATAAAACAAATTCAGTTGGTCAACTTGATAGAAATTAATAGTATATAGTAATGTGAACAAGCTATTCTTTGTAAGATAGCCCCACATCTACCACTCACACAGTTACTCCATATTAACCCTCAGAAAGATATTAGGGTTTGATTTGTCAAATGAAAATTATAATGATTGCATCGTACTCTCCTTTGTGGAGGCAAATAGAAACCTTTTCCTTAAAAGGTTCTTACTATCCTAGGAAATTGTCACAGAGAGATGCAGCTCTTTTTAAAGTCTTTGAAAGCACCCATGCAAGCTTTAACTTGAACAGGTAGAGGCAATTTTTTTAACATATGAAGCCATATGTTTGGAGACCAGAGAAATAAGAGGACAATGAATCAATTGTCAGACTCGTATGGATAGCTGAAGGATGAAACATTTGGTATTAGCTGTATTTCCCAGATGCCCTGATTATGTTGGGTGTAGTTTTAATCTATGAATAATAGAGAATGGGAGAAGAAGGAGCGGGGGTAGGTAGAAAATAATTTTGAAGAGTGTAGCAATTCCACAAAACTCAAGCAGAAGCTCTGAGAGTTCTTAGAGAAAGGGTGAGATAAATGGCAACTTTGGGTTATTCTTAACTGTAAGTGATACTCCCCTGCACACTGTGGACAGAATCAGGCTTAATAAATGCCATGGCAATATATAATGCTGCCTTGGTTCCTTGGCTGCCTGGGTAGCAAATGGTCAATGTGAGATGCTCTCTAAAGACTCTCACAGTGCCTTATGCCTAATAGATTCAACAGATGAAGCTGAAGTGTTTAAGGATGGGAAACTGGGTCCCAGAAGGCTAGTTAAAACAGAGTGGCATGCTTTGCCTTCTCCCCAGGACACTCACATTTCAGAGATAAGAAAAAAAACAGTCTCTGGCTAGCATGCAGGGGTAATGCTGCCGTAGAGTGTAGGAAGGGATGGTAAGGGAAATGCCTTTCAAACCCTGACTTTGCAGGTAACTGAAAGGCACTGCATATCACAAATGGCCAGTGTGAGGGGCCCTGAGGTCAGCCGGTAATAACTGAGGTTTCAGAATAGAGAATAGTGTGTGAAATGGAACAGATGGAGGCTGTATTCGGCACTGAGGTCACACCAGCCCTAAGGAGAGAAGTTGGCATGAATTATGCTGCCACATTGTAAGTGCAAATATGTGATTGCTTAGCCAATTAAAGAGGTAATGAATGAAGGATAGACTGCAAGGTGACACATCGAAGTTGCCAGAGTTATCATATGTCATTTAATCATGCTTATAGTTCAGAGGCAAGAAGAAGCTGATCAGAAGGCAGCATATATTAGTGCAAAGAGCAAATATGTTGAAGTGAGGGAGAACTAACAATTTATGCAAAAATAGCCGTGTAAAAATGGGCAAATTACTTATCCCTTTGTGTCTTTTTGCCCCTCATCTGTAAGTGAAGATTTTTATCACCCCAAATATAACCCAAAGGGTCAGAAATAGAGATTTACTTTAAACTCAGTGCAGTTATTAGACAATTATTATCAAAGTGAAATTGTTCTGATACAGAAGTAAATTTTATTTGCCAGTATGTAAGATGTAATGAAAGCATATGAAAAGTATACCAAGAGCAAGATTTACTAACAAAGCAGAGGTGAAGGGCCTGAGTTTGAATTCCCATACATCTGTGATTGTGATTGAATCCAAGTTTTTCACTCACTAGCTGCCTGATGTTGACATAACCTACCTTTTACAAGGTTTATTTTGCTTATCTTTAAAATGAAAATGATCCCTTCTCCTTTATGGGTTTTGCATTTGAGTTTAGATATGTCCAAAGCCCAGAAGATACCCAAAGCACTGAGTAAAAGTTCAAGTATGTGCCTTTTTATGACTCAATTCTGTAATGGAGTCTTTTATATGAGAGAGAAGATGTGGCCTAAGGCAGGTAGATGCTGGGATACTAGGTAGAACCATCTACTGGCACAAGAACCATAAAACAGAGAAAATGTGGAGTGATGAATTGCAGAGTAAATATGAGCAACAGGCTCGTATTGGTGGCAGATTGTGAGAACATGACAGGACTTGTGAAGGGAAGCATCATATTTGTACTCATCTCTTAGATTTGCCCTTGAGAGGAAGGAAGTTGAGGCAGGTCTTTAAAGAAAGGAATCTCTGAAATACTCCTTCACAGGTATCTCAGGACTCAGAATGACCCCCACTGATCCCCCCCTCCTGGCATACACACCTTTTAGAATCTTCTCTTGAGTGTGGACTGGAACTCTAGTCTTGCTTTTAATAAATAGAATACGGCAAAAGGGATGAACTATCACTTCCACAATTAGATTACAAAAGACAGATTTTCATCAGTTTTGCTGGAATTCTCTCTCTCTGGTCCTTCTAATTGGATCACTCTGATGAAACCAGCTGACAAATTGTGACTGCCCTATGGCTTTACAATGACAAATCCAGTTAGTTATAAAATTACTTCAAATTTGGAGTAAATTAAATACCATATCAATACTAAAATTTTATGTGTTTAAAAGATGTGTAAAAGTAAAGGACAGGCTACCATTTATATCTTTAAAAGTTTGGCTTATAATACCTATGCCAATAGGCTCTTTTAAACATTGAATAAACTAATGGATATAAAAATATATAGGTCGAGACTGTCACTGTTGTTTTTTAAGTTTATTACGTTCAGGTTTTTCATAATAATGTTTCACCAGAAGTCAGAAGTCTGACTGTACTTAAAAATCAACCCCTGCTCTCCTGTCTCTGCCAAGTTTGCCTTGATAGGCTACAGAATAAACCAAGCAATGTTTATAGTATACCACACTGAATAGTGGAGGGGGAAAAACCCAACACTAGGAAGGAAAATTCTCAATTCAAACTTCCATAAAATGGACATAAATATCCAGAAGTGCTCATAGAGTGTGCCAATTTATTTTTATTTTACTTGTTTTTTATGTTAAACTGAATTATAATTTTTAAGACTATAATAAAAAGTTTTAAAAATACGTTTAAAAATGTTTTAAAAAGATGCTCCATATTCAACTACTATTTTGACCCTTTTGGCAGTTAAAGACTAGTAAAAATGGAAGAAAACTCATTATTGTTCATGGAATACACATCAGGGATCAGTTTTGAATATGATTTAGCAGGTGAAGGATTTTGACGTAAGAGTAAGCTGTAGGTATAGTAGCTCTCCAGTTATTTGGAGGCTCAAAGCAGTCAACTGTTTTCATTCAATAAATATTCTTTCAAAGATGTTCCAATACTATTTTAGGGACACGGGTTACATCAATGATCAAATAAAAAACTCCTGCCCTTATGACAAATCTTACATTCTAGTGGGGTAGATATTTAACATTAAATATAATAAATCATAAATTATATGGTATTAGAAGTAGTACAGCAGGTAATTTGGACATGTCTGGATTTTTTTCCCCTGTGATTATTTTCCTTTGAGGCATAATCATAGGGCTACTGATGAGATTATCCCCTGTGGCACTCAATTTCACTTGATGGTAGCATGATGTTATAAATAAAGTCTTGTGAACCTACTCATAGAGACTTAGGATATGGGTATTTTAGAGGTATGATAAAGTCATTATAGAAATGGATATAGTAATATTTGAAAATTTTTAAACATAAAATAATCACATCTCTGGAAGAAGTGAGTCACCCATGGAAACATTGCATGATATTATCATATTTATGTTAATACAATATTTTATTGTGAAGAAATGTCCCTTTGTGATTAGAAAATCAAAGACATAAAAATAAGATAGACAAAAAATACCATTTTTTTTGGTCAAATTTATAGGTTCTGAAATAGTAAAGGACCTCTGTAGGTGGAACCACTTCCATCAGGCGAATACTTCTAAAAGTTATTTGGTATTTTACAGAATTTCTGAGAGGACTGGGTACCAAATGTGGACACTATATAGCCTAAAATAGGAGCAGTACTTATCACACCCCTAAACTAATTTAATGGAAACTCATTGCTGGTTTTGCTAGTTACTTAAGTCTATAAAGTCAGGAACCAATAGCCAGCATTTTTTCTATGGCTGATGCAGCAAACCCACCAATTCCATGAGGCCATGCTTTCTAGAACTCCTCAGTCACAGCATATTCACGTTTGTCTTTCCTGTCTCCTGGAAAGGGAGGAAGGAAGCTGGTCAAATATTTACATCTAATATTAGGAGGTTAGTCAAATGTTTACACCTCAAGTCAATGGAGCCTGAGAATCATAAATAGTAATTTTATTTAGGGAAGGCTAGATTCATGATATTGGTGAACCATCAGAGTGGGGGAGGGATTTCAAAAGTTTGGGGCTGCCATAAATGGCTGATACATTCTAAAAACTATGTGTACATTTTTATCTAATAATCTTTTTCTAATATCTTTGCATTTTTTTATCCTATTAATGCTTGCTTCCCCAAAGGGCCAGGTTTTATCTGCAAAAGAGTTTAATTGCATCATTTAAAAGGTAGCTCCTTCTCTTCTCCTGGTAGCACACAAAAAGAAAGAAATATGTCAACCTGCTTATTTTCTAAGTATGTTTAAAACAGGACATATCAGTTATATTTACAATTTTATGCAAATAAATTTCTAGTAAAGATGATTCTTCATTTTACGGTTCTGTATCTCAAGAAATTCTTTCAAATGGAACTCATCATGGCTGTTATATTTCCTAATTAATTGTAAATACAGGGTACTGCAACAGAGAGTACAGGTGTGGTGTTTATGATCAGTTTCATTGCATGTACGTTGGTCATGGTGAAAGTTTAAAATGCCTTGGTCAGTTGCTTAATTTAGTTCTACTTAAGAAGATAAAGATTATTTTATTGTGAGATATAGAAAGACTTGAAGGGAAGTTGGTAGTATGGGATGGTTCACTCCAGAATGTGAAGGATATCCTCTCAAGAGGAGCAACAAAATTATATTTGTGTTTTTGTTATTATTGATTGCTCTCATTCCAGCAACAGAGAACAGGTACTCTACAGACTGGTTTAAAAAAACGGTTAAAACAAAGCTTCTATCTTTCTCCCTGGTCTGTTTAATAGATACCTACAAAGTTGAAAAAATAAAAGGAATTCTATCCCGTTTTTCTAAAAGAAAACTATTTTCGGCTAGCAATCCTGTAGCACACTCAAGAGATATCATTATGTGGATAACGTAGACATATCATACCTCTCAAGTAAATGGACACTTACCTTATCCCATGCAGCTATGAAAAGGTAATTGGGGTCCAAAGTGTAAAGTATAGTGGAAGATTATTGAGGCATTTTGAAATGGTTGGGCTGGATTTTGTACTACATGTGTCTTAACAATTTTTAGGGCCTGGAGTCTTTTGTGTAAGTTTGCTTTGATAATTTAATAAGCCTACAGATAGAAAATTTGGAAGTTATTTGTTCCTTCTCAAGAATCTGAAGATGGTATCTCTCTGACCTCCAGGGAAACTGATACTACTAAAAGAGAACCATTTTAGTATTATTTTGATTATTTTTAGTTACAGCATTAAAAACTAAAGCAAAACAATAAATAAGGCAGTCTGCCTTTGGCATTTTTCTCAAGGGATAGCATCTGAGCTCCCAAAACAGGGGGCTGAAGAGCTCTGATGAAAAGATCAGAACTGCTGCAGCCATGCATGTATCCAGGAATTCCAGCCCCTTAGTTCACTGAATTGAATTGTACTTTCATAAGATCTAAATCATAAGCATTGCTTTAAAGCTACTACACAGAAATAGATTAATCCCTTCTTGAAAGGAATCAGAGAATGTATTAATTTGTTATTGCTTTTTGCCTAAATATATTCTAAGCCTAGCATCACTTAAGATATGGAAAAACTATAGCTATTGAGTTTCTTTAAATTTTCTTGTGCCCATTTCTAAGAGCATCTAAATCATTATGCATTGATTATCTACCGTTCGCTTTTATCTCAGTAGACGAGGAAAGCAGAACTACCTGAAGGCATGCCAGGCAGTGCACGGGGCTTTCTGCATGTGTCATCTCTATTTGAATTCTGGTTCTACATAAGTTGAACATAAAAATAATTTGTTTTTCTTTTTATTCTGTTTGTGATATGTGATTCTTTGTGAAAACTTAGGAATACAAAAATGACAAAAAGTAAAATTGAGCTTTCTCTGAAACCCAGAACCTTACCTGCACTCTTGATCTGAATGCTTACAGTTCTAATGGGACTTGGATAAATTACTCTCTTTTCTAGTTTCAGTCATTTTCTTCACTGTTTTCCTGCCTTAGCCTACAGGTGTTCTTCAGTCTTCCAGACACTAGCAACAGCTTTTCTTCTATTAAAAAAAACTCTTGATTCTGAATTTCTCCTCCTTTCTCTTTAGTACCAAACTTTTGGAGATTGTTGTCCACAGCCTGTTTTGATTTAATGCTTCTCATTCAAGCCTTGATATACAGTAGGCTAGTAATTCTTTTCACACTCAGTGAAAACTGTTCTTATAAAAGTTACAAAAGTTCATCCAACTGCCACATAGCTCTTATTCCTTCTCTTATTTTGCCCCTTTGTAGACTGTGATACTCTTGACCATTTCATCCTAAGAAAATTTTCCTTTAGATTTTTTTTACACTGCTGTCTTCTAGTTCTCCTTCCCATACTTTCACTGTTGGTTCTCAGACTTGGTGATATGGTTTGGCTGTGCCCTCAGCCAAATTTCATCTTGGATTTTAGCTCCCATATTCCCCACATGTAGTGGGAGTGACCCAGTGGGAAGTATTATGAATCATGAGGGTAGATTTTTCCCATACTTTTCTTGTGGTAGTGAATAAGTCTCATGAGATCTGATGGTTTTACAAAGGGCAATTCCCCTGCATACACTCTCTTGCCTGCCACGATGTAAATGTGCCTTTGCTCTTACTTCACCTTCCACCATGATTATAAGGCCTCCGGAGCCATGAGTCCATTAAACCTCCTTTTCTTTATAAATTACCCAATTGGATACATCTTTATTAGCAGCTTGAGAAAAGACTAATACACCTGGGTTCTCTTCCTAATAAGTATCTTAAGTATCTTACATATTGATGTATCCCCTATTCTGCCATTTCTCCTTTGTCTCAGAATCACACTCCAATTGATACCATCTATTGCCATGGCTCTAATCATCAATATAATTCTCGATGCTGGAAATCTATTCTGAGAAACATATCACTTACTTGGATACTTAAGGAATAACTCATATGCACAATGCCCCCAATATATTATTTTGCGAAACCTGTTATTGAGGCTGCCCTTTTTCAGATGCCCATTCCTAAACATGTTTGGTCTTCTTCTTGCTTGGAAAAGAGTCAAATTACCCGGTGCTATAGTTCTTATATAGTTATCAAATTTTAATATTGAGGCCAAAGACACATAAAAAAGAGAATGGATTCAGAACGTGAAAAGAGACTGTGTCTCCAAAGGCATTACTAAATAGCAGGAACACTTCCAACACCTGACAGTATCTGAATTTCATTTGTGAAAACAAAACAAATCTTCATTGTTTCCACAGAAAAGTCAAGGCAGGGCAGAGTAAACAGTTTAGAATTGGCTGGTTTGAATAATTTCAGCAAGGCTGAAGATGTTACAATGGTGCCTACTTGCCTGCTACCTAATACTGGGATGATTAAGGTAAGAAATACTGCTGCTTAGAGAGTACAGCCAGCTAGAGAAGGGAATGACTCTGAATTGGTTAGTTTTCATGACAAAGGCATGCTCTGGCTTGGTCCTTCACTGTCTCTTAGCTGTCCTTGGGAGAAGTTGTATTTCCCTAGCCAGAAAGACTTTTGAAATGTCAAAACATCACAATATACAGAAAACAAAAAAAAATTAACAGTAAGAAATGAATTACTCATTGCAAAAAGTTAGAAAAATAAAACTGAAAGTTGGAACCACTTAAAGGAGTGTCAACAGAAGGTAGAAATTTTACAATGACATGTGGAGAGTGATAAAGACAGCTCAGGAAAAATGTTAGCATAGATCTGTAGTTTGTTTTTTTTTTTTTAAGAATGAAAGAAAGAAAGAGGAAGAGATTTTAGAAAAAGAGAGAAAAGGAGAAAGAAAGTAACAGCAAAAGAAAGAAAAAAAGAATGAAAGAAAGAGGAAGAGATTTTAGAAAAAGAGAGAAAAGGAGAAAGAAACAGCAAAAGAAAGAAAAAAAAGAATGAAAGAGAGAAAGAAAGAGGAAGAGAAAGAGGGAGAGAGAATGGGATTCTTGTTTTATTGCCCAGGCTAGAATACAGTCTAAAAATGGGTATTAAAAACCTCTTTTATACCAATAATTGTGCTTAACAATGGAGACAGGAAGGAATAGGGGATGAAAATAACAAATAAGCAGACAACCAATATTTTACTTAAACCTGTGAAATGCTATGCAATTGCTAGGGAGTGATTTACTTCCAATTATGTGGTCACTTTTAAAACAGGTATAATGGGATACTGAGAAAAATGTATGTTTTGTGGATTTGTGGGAGGAGAGCTCTGTAAATATTTGTTAAGTCTAGTTGTTCTAGGTCTGAGTTCAAGTCCTGGATATCCTTGTTGATTTTCTATCCGTTGATCTGTGTAATATTGACAGTGTAGTGTTAAAGTCTCCCACTATTACTGTGTGGGAGTCTAAGTCTCTTTGTAAGTCATTAAGAACTTGCCCTATGTATCTGGGTGCTCCTGTAATGGGTGCGTATATATTTAGGATCATTAGCTCTTCTTGTTGCATTGATCCTTTCACCACCATGTAATGTCCCTCTTTGTTTCTTGTGTTCTTTGTTGTTTTAAAGTCTGTTTTATCAGAGACGAAAATCACA